>WNWK01007937.1:0-88900 GCA_009830355.1 Cherax destructor
GAATATTATTTGCCAAACAGTAATACAGTGTCTTTCATGGGAATTCCCCCAGACACACCGTAATACTGACTTTGTATAAACAATTTATGAAAAGGAACAGAAAACATCGTTCCCCCATAGGCTTCAAAAAACACTGAGGAGTTTAATAAGGTCTCTTCAGAAATTGCAAATACTCCATTTCGTAAGAGGGAGCAACAAGCCCTGGTATCCCTGAAGGTGGGTACTTCAATGGGACTTTCGTGTTAATTAAGGAAAATTAAACTTTGACTATAAAAGGGTGCCATACAGGTATCTGTTTCCTGCTAATGGGTTCGGGATACTTGTCTCTTGGCCCTTGCTGACTTTGAGGTACACGCCGCTTTTCAGCTCCAGCCTCCTTCTTCCACCCAGAGGTCCGTCCACAACGATCTCTGTCCATTCCAGGCTGCTGGGAAGAAAAGTTAAAAGACCACTCAGACAAGGCGCGGTTGGCCTCAAATGTGTCAGCCAGCCTAGCTGCCTCCCACGCAGTTGCCAGTTTATCAGATGCATGAGGTTCACTAAGGACAAGAATTCTTTAAGCTCTAAAAAAAGGGATTAAAGTAAACTCTCAACATATACATGCATATATAGTTAGAGTAGTTTTTTGAACATAGTAGGGAAAGTGTTTTAGTAAGAAGAATGATTTTTAATATTAAATTTGATGCATTTTAGTGACGTTGTATTTTTTAATTTAGCCTGGAATGTATTTTAATGAAAGTATATTCACATTAGAACTGTGTTATAATTTTAGTAAGCGTGTTTTAATTAATGAGAGAGAGTTTTATATTAATATGAGGCGTGTTTTATTAAAGTGCAAGGTTTTAGTGAGGGTGAGTTTTTATATTACTAAGGGTATGTATGTTTTACTTAGTGAAGATGTGTTCCTATTTAGTGAGTAATGTGCTTTTGCAAAGGATAAGATAGAAATTAATTAAAGATCTTTTTATTAAATTAGTAAGTGTATGTTTTCTTATTAAAGGTGTTTTTTTTATTAAAGGTGTGTTTTTAAACTACATTACGGGAATGTTTTAATTTTTTTTAAGGATGTGAAGGTGATAGTTTTGAAGTTAAAATGGGTATGTGTTCAATTAAATAATTAGATGTTTTAATAAACAAAGGCGTGTTTAAATAATGGTATATTTTAAAATAATGATGGCGTATTTTTAATAATTATTTGTTTTAAATCATTAATGTTTATTTTCTGAGTGTGGGTATTGTTCAGAAAGTGGGTTATAATTTAGTAACTAGGATATACTGCAGGAGAAACATGGAAATAATAATCATGTCTTTTTACCATAAAAGAAAGTAAATAAGAAATTGCATTAGTTGAGAGTACAGTTTAATAAAAGAGTCAGAAGTAATTGAAACCTTTTCTATAGGTATTTATTTTTTTAAAGAAGTGATGGAGTGTAGCTGAAAACTACTATGTGGACAAGTTTTGAGAGGCTGGCAAGTGGGTGGGAAGGTAGGGAGGGGTAAGAAAAGAAGAAAAAAAACAGTGTTTAATCAGTTTGAACTTAAAAGGAGATTGCCTATGGTGCAAATATTCCGCATTTAATTTTTATCTGGTAAGGAAGATGTAAAGACTGTGAACTGAATATTGTATTATTGTATTATAATGACAAACATGAAAGTGAAAATGGATTGTGGCGAGTACAGGCAGACTAGGAGAGTTCTCGGGTTTTTCCGAAGTTGGAGAGAAGTGAGAAATGAAGATGAAATATCCATTAAAGAGAAGAGATGTAAAATAAATTATTAAATTATATGGTACAAAAAAAGTAGAGGATAATCTTAATGTTAATTATTTAACTATACTTAGAATAAAGAAATATATTAAGGAAAATATAATTAATTAAATATAAGCTAAATCTAAGTCTGTCTAAGTTTGAAATTTTGTATAATTTTACTAAAGTTGTTGAGGATGTTAAAATGTACGATCTTCTTTCCTTAAATAAAACTGTACTTAATTTCTTTCTAATGATACCAAAAAATACTTCTTTTATAAGTTCTGTGGTTTTAAAATTGAAAACTGATGAAACCTGATTTTATAAGTTTGCCCAACTATGCAACTCTAATTTATAAGTTTTCCCCTAGGCAATAATGTGGTTTTGCAAAGTCTACTAAAAATTCTGTTTTTCTTGTTTAGCTGTTAGTTCTTCCAACAAAATAATGTGTATGTGACTATTAAAAATTCTTATTTTTTTTTTAGATTAATACAAGTTCCGCCTCCGAAATAATGTGTATGCCTATATGAAAATTTCAGAGTTTTCTTAAAAGAAATGTATTCAAATAAATTCATCCTGCTGATTAAATCAACTTTAAAAGTTCATTCTACCAAAAATAATGTATGTATAAATGTAATTTTTTTAATTTTTAGGTTTTTCTTCAAAATAATATATATATTAAAATTATTTTTATAAAATCTGCTAAATCTATAATAAATTATTATAATACAATGTAAAAATTATTTGAAAAAATATGAATAATCACTAGTTAGTTCAATTAAAATGTACTCAAACCATACCACGGGCGGTGATAGAACCCGCGATCAGATATTCATAAAACTCCAGACCGACGCGCTAGCCACTGGGCAACCTGGCTACAACAAGATTCATCCAACTAAGTATTTTTATACACCACAGAAAGATTAGCATAGGCACCACCTATCGACCACTGTGACCACAAATGCGATTTCGTGAGTCATGATGACGGCTTTGAGGGGACTTGAGCTAAAGTTCGTCACGGCCACGCTGGCGGGAGATTCGTCTGTAAAAACTTGCATTTGTGGTCACAGTGGTGCCTATGCTAACCTTCCTATGGTGTATAAATATACCTAGTTGGATCAATCTTGTTGTAGCCAAATTAAATTAAATAAAATAATGCTAATATTCACTAAAAATGTCCTTAAACCCACTGAATAATAATGAAGCCTAGAAGGAAAAATACACATGGAAATGATGGCAGTAAGTTTCCTAAACGGAGCATCTGAAGCTCAGTGTGCAGGACGGTTTTCTCTGTCATATTCCATTGTTCTGGAAGGATTTCTCTGTCATATTCCATTGTTCCTGACGGTTTTCCCTGTCATATTCCATTGTTCTGGAGATACACAAAAATTGAGAGTCTACTGTAATAATAATAATAATAATAATAATAATAATAATAATAATAATAAAAATAATAAATAATCGCTCTGGAGTGCTTGAAATATCATAGGTATTTTGTATAAGTTTGGTAGTCAACATTTAAAGCACGCCAGAGCGATTATTATTAATATTAATATTCTACCTTCAAGACTGCAGTCTTGAAGGTAGAATATTACTTTTAAAATTTTCTGGTCCTCTGACTAAAAATGAGAAAACTACTCCTATAAGGATGGGGTAAAACAGGCTGAAGAAATAGCAATGATGAAGGATGAAGCAATACCTGTGACCCGTCACGACTGATCCTGTACATGAACCTGGAGAGTAGAGTCTCATCACTATCTACTGCAGCTGCCATTGGTAGCTGCAGTATTTTCCATATTTTTCTGATCTACTAGGAAAAAAACTTGGTCTGATAAACTATAAAGGTTCTTTGTAAGAGGAAACAAAGCTTATGGTGTGACCAGCGGTCGTTGACTTGATTCAAAGAATGCGAGTGTATCTGTATATTCCCCATCAGTTAGAGAAAAACTAGGTCTGAGAAACTAGTTAAAATTATTGTATCTCAGGTTCTGGAGCAGATGGCAAAGTTCTGGATCCAAGATATAAGAGGCAGACTGTTTCTTGTTCCCAGGAGTAGGAATGTCTTTACCTTTAAACTCCCTATCCATTAGACAATGATTCTATGCAAGGATCTGGAGCTAGATGAACTTAATCTGAAAACCTGGAGATGGGCGGTCTAGTGGTTTTAATCCAAGGAACTGAAGCTTGACAGACTTAATTGGCCATTGTTAATGGTACCCTCAGTCATAAAATGAAAGACTCGATCTCAAGACCAGGAGCTACATGATGGCGGTGGAGGGGACTATTGGCAGGGGCGACGGCGAAGGTGTCTTGATGGCAGTGTGGTGGCAGCAGGGAAGGGAGGGGGGAGGTAAATGCAGCCGGGAGATCCTTCAGTCATCAACCTAGTAGACCCGATCCTGCTTTTTCTGATCTTAAAGTCACTGATCCGACAAATCACCGATCTCCCAGGCACAGGCCTCTCAGGATCATTACACCTACTTATAACATTTCCAAAACAGCATGAAGCTAAAAGTTATTGCATTTTGAACAGAGTACGTGAAGAATCCTCGTAGTTTCCAGTCAACAAGGGTGGTGGGCTGGGTAAATATTCTGTTAGTGAATTGGATTTGTGAAGGAGTTGCCCAGTATGGGCCAACAGGCCTACTGCAGTGGTCCTCCTTTCTTATGTTCTTACGTAAACACGCAATATTCTCTGAGGATCACCTAGCGGCACTTTCCGAGGATCATCTCACGACTTTCTCTAAGGATTATCTCCCAACACTCTTCAAAGATCACCTTGCATCACTCTCCATGGATCACCTCGCAATTTTCTTCAAGGATCACCCTGCAACACTCTCCGAGGATCACCCTGCAATTTTCTCTGAAGATCACCATGTAACTTTCTTCGAGGATCATCTCACATCTCTCTCCAAGGATCACCAAGCAGCACTCTCTGAGGATAACCTCGCAATACTCTCCTTGAAACAAATGATCTTAAAATCAAAAGTAAAGAGTGTCAGTGAGTGCCAGCATCCCCAGGAGAAGAAACTTTTGACCAGCGCCAGTCCATCATGCTGATCTTTTAGCCTGGTACGAGAGTCATACACGTGTGTGTGTGTGTGTGTGTGTGTGTGTAGTAGTAGTAGTAGTAGTTATTAGGTGTCAGAGGCACTTGCAATAGACACTTAATGTTTTTTGCATCCATTACATCCTCTCATGGTGTGTGAGTATGTTTTGTATAATTAACTGTTCGTAGCTACAAAAGCAGAACTGTGGTCGTGGTGTCCTATCATTAATAGGTTTTTAATTATAAATTAACTTTTTCAAATTTCCAATGCCTGAAGCACTTAACTACCACCTCTTTTCAAGTATTCTCTTTTTTTCGAAATTTATTTTTCTATTATTCCTCTGGCTCCACCTTTTTCTTCAAATTGATACTGTTGTCTCTGTTTATCCCTACATCAGATACTAAGAGATCTTCTTTACTTATTAATTTATATACTTTTATGACTTTGTTTTTATCATGTCTTCTCTTTTCCTCCAGTCAGCTATCATGGGTGTCTTTAATATTTTCAGAATTTCATCACAACTCGATTTTGTTTTCTGTGGTAGCCATACTGTAGCTTAGTCCGTGACTCAGACCCCAGATTTTGAGATATTTGTGCCAAAGAGAAGGACTGCATTTCATTTAGATTCTAGTTAGATCAATCCTTCATTTGATTAGTATCATGTCTTGGGCATTTCAAATTAACAGGTAAATGCCTTTTTGGTCTCAGGAAGTATATTAATTTTTGATAAGAGGGGTAAATGGTTGATGGTTGATCCTATCAAAATTTAGCATTTATTAAATGTTCTTTAGAACGTAATTTTACATAAGAAATAAATGTAATTACTTTTGTAGGTAAAGAAATTGCAATGTTTCAAGGAATATTACAATTTTTTTTTTGGCATTTTTTAAAATTAATTTAATATATTTCCCTCTTATGTTTGATTGAATGTTAACCTGAACATTTAAGTAACTGTTTTAATCAGTTAAAATTAAAGTCAACTATATTATATAAATTTTTAAAAATGACATTTTTCATCAATATCATATGAAATATTTCAATATATCTGCCTACAAAATTAATACGACCACACCTTATGTAGAATGACATTTTGAGGAACTTTTAATAAGTATTAACTTCTTTGTAGGCTTAACCATTAATGTGCTATATCCCAAAAAAGTGATATTCTTCAAATGTGCCGAAAATGAACAAATGTTTTCGAAGATGGAGTCCAAAATGACATTTAGCTGGAAATCTGAAGTGTCCTTTACATGATTTCATACAGTTGAAGGATTAAATTAAAAATCGTTTTGACATGAAGTCCTATAATTTGATACTCAAAATGACTCTGGCTCACTGACTGGCTAGTCGTGGACGTTACTAACTATATACGTGTGTTTTTTAGGTGTCGGCACCAAACAGCAGCTACATAATCTAATTTTGGCTTAAAATAGTTGCAAGCATTTTTTAGCCAGTGCAGCAAACGAGTTTCTCACAATTTCGTTTATATGATCATGTGACATATATTTTTGCAAATAATGACTTCTAGGTCCATATCTTTCTCTGATATGGTCAATAATTTTGTTACACTGTTTACATTCTTCATGTGGCTTAATTTCCATTTCTTACATTTACATAGTATTGTATTTATCTATATTAAATACCTTTATCAATCTATCATTCCATTTACTCAATTCATTCAATTCGTCCAGTATCGGTGAGTGTAAGAGTGAATGAGTGTAAGCATGTGTAAGTGGCTCTGGTTTAACTCAGTGTCTTTGGGAGGCTGAGCTCCACTTATGTGAGCCCACCGTTTCACCATCATTATTCTACTGTGGCTATTATTTCCTATGTCCCCTGGCACATTTTAACTTTTAGTTTTCAGCTGCCTCCCCTTTATTCTGTTCCTTCCTATGTCAGTTCTGATTTACTCTCCTGATATATTTCTAAGTATTTTACATGTTGTGAACATATCTTTTATGGCTCACATCCTCTAATGATCTGAGGCATTGCCTTATATTTGATACCAGAATGTTTCTGTTTATGTGTAAGATTTTTTTTATATTTTATTTAAAACACATTACAATACATTGAATATTACATTATAGAAGTATATAATAATATACAAAATTCCAAACCTCACTTCCACATGCAGCCTATCCATGCTCATGGCATTACACAAAAAACTTCACATGCACTATAAAAGTACATAATTTAACCTGCACATGAGTCCCATCAATAACTCTGTATTTTACCATCCCCACTTAGGCCTCACTGGCCTGCACATCTAACCTTTTTTTTATATATATTTTATGTAAATCCAGAATTATTCACATAGAAACACTTTCTCTAAAGAACAGTAAAACTGAAATAAGGTATTCTCACACTTGAAATAGAAAAACATGAATTACAAAATCCTATAGTGTGAAGACAAGTAACACTATGAAAAATCCTGATCCCAATAAGAACCCCTAAAACTGTAAAATTCTTAATTTAAGCTCCATCACACAAAACAATGAATACTGATTAAATCGCGTGTACAATATATTTAAGGCACATATTATCACCATATTGAGTAGCACAATTCACGCTAAATGATACAAAAAATTTACAAAGCTCTGTCTCACAAAATAAAGGATACAAAGCCCTCCTAATGAAAGGAACAAAACAAAACAATGATTACTGATCCTAAAAAGTACCGCAAAGCAACCCTTCCCCCCCGTTTGTTAACACACACAAATCCGGGACAAAGCCACAGAGGAATAACTAAGGAAATTGAAATGATCAGAAGGGCACCCGTTAGTCATAGGTTTGACACATAAGCAATATATACATATTACAACAAGCATATATAATATACAATCCAAAAAGTTTACACAAAAAAACAAAAAACACCTAACTAAACAAAACATAGGGAACCCCAAAGGGGTCAAAAAGCATACAATGTTTTACCTACAACTACAAATAAATCCCTTGATAATATGATCTAGCAATAATAAGAAAGATATCCTAGGCACACACGCAGTGCATGCAAAAACTACATAACCTTCAGTAAAAGAATACCCGTGGCCTGGTACCAACACCCGTGGCCTGGTACCAACACCCGTGGCCTGTTACCAACACCTCACGGTGATAAAGTCTTTGGATATATTCCATCCAGTTCTACTATAAACCTAAACAAAATTAACTACAAATACAACTCACATATTAAAATATGAAGAAATTAATCCAGATAACAAGCAATGAAAATTATAATATTATCAATAATCTTCAAACTGTTTGAAAGGAGAACCTAAAAAGGGAAACCAAAAACACACTTAGGGCGCACACTTGGCCCCCAAGTAAGGCAAACCCCCATTGGACAAACCCCTGAAACCCAAAAATGAAAAATAAACAAGCAAACTCTCCCCCCGTCTGAGTCTCCAAACATACCACACACATACTCGTCTAATAAAGATAACCCCTACCCCTTTTCCCTAGGGAAAAAGGGTTAGTGGATGACCGGGAAAAATCCCAACAAACACACCCCTCCCCCTCTCCCATACATAAACCCCACCAAATGGCTTTCACACATAACCCTCCAACCCCTCTCTCCAGAGACCAACCCCTTCCCTATAAAACCCCAGAAACTATAGCACGGAGTTAACCCCGCAATGACCCCATTGACAAGTGCCTATAACCCTCAGAAAAACACCTATCCCACACCCTCCCATACAACTCCTGGTTCCTACACTTAGTCCTATAAAATCTCGCTGCTGAAGCCCTAATCCTAGCATCACTCCTAACCTCCCTCATACTCCACGAAACATAAATATAATCCAATACCAAATACATAACTGCATGCCTCACATCCTCTGGGCATCCCACCACATCCAGACTTAAACATCGTAATACCGATAAACCACTCCCCCACACACCCCGAATTATCCCTAAAAACCATTCTCTCACCCTCTCAAGACCCCGCAAAAATATACAACATGGAAAGCCATATCCCATAACCCACAGTGTTGACAATACCCATCACCCGCCAGTCCCATCACAAAAAGCTAAGCCCTAGACACCAATATACCATGTAAAAATCGAAAACCAATCTCACGTATCTTAGGAGGCAACTTTAAACGCTTAAAGCAAAACCACGTAACATTCCAATCATATCGCAGATAGACATCCATACCTAAAACCTCCTTTTCTCGCCTTCCCACCTTATCTAACCTCCCTACCTTAACCTTACCAGGATCTGGAATGACCAAAAGATGCCATAAAATTGCCTCACAAAACAACAAATTCTCTCCCTTCCACCATCTGCGAACCTCACACATTACCCTCCCCACTCTCACTCCTCGAATCCCACCTCGCGCTAGATATTCTTGCCTAACATATATCCCCATTAAACGTCTCTGCAATGATATCAAACCCAACCCGCCCTTCGCTACATTAGTCATTACCACATCTCTCCATAACCAATGCCTCCCGTAATTCCATATAAATCTTAAAACCTGACTTTGCAACCTAACAAAACTTGCTGAATACCAAGAATTTAAGAACAATGACTCTCTGCAAGAGAGTGACCTCACCAGGCCGCCAACCCCCCATTCTACCCAGAGCGGCATTAACCACCACCGAGGAATTTACCTCACGCGCAACACTCGCCTGATTACAAAAAACCACACCACATATCTTTAACCTATCCACTACTGGCCATCCAAAACCCTGACCCAACGCCCCCCACCACCCATTTCCCCACCTCCAATAACTTCGATTTTACTCTATTCACCCACAAACCAGTGGCTAAACCAAAAACCTCTCTATTATCCTATTTACATTACCTAAACCCTCCATAGTTCCTACTAAGATAGTGGTGTCATCTACATAACCTATAATTCCCGTATCTCCAACCCCATCATTACTCCCTTCCCTCACCCCTTCCGACATCAACCTAAAAAAAGGACCCTGTCAACACGCAAACAGGAGCTGTGACAAGGGGCACCCCTGCCACAGCCCACGCCCCAAGCGCACCTCGGTCCCCACCCTCCCGTTCACCTGCACCTTTACACATGCACTCTCATACAAAGTGCGGACCCAACCCACATCCTCCACCCCAAACCCCTGCCATAAAAGCACCGCCTGCAGCATATCCCTATCAACACTACCATACGTTTTTTCCCAGTCAAGCCCTAAAACACCCCCAGCTATTCTGCTCTCCAAAAAAACTTAGATCCTCCAATGACCCTCCCTCATACTTCTCCCCGGAACCCCATACTAACCCTCCTCCAATAAGTTCCCCAAAACTCCTTTCATTCTATTAGCAAGAATACATGCAAAAATCTTATAATATGCACACATAAGTGTAATTGGCCTATAATCCTCAATTGTCCCACAAGCACAACTTTTCGGCACTTAAACTACGTTACCTGTTGCCATGCCCCCACCTAAACTACCTTTCAATTTCATAGCATCATTCTCAGAACCTCACAATGAACAATAAAAATTCCACAGACATCCCATCCAGGCCAGGGGCTTTGCCCAGGGCCTGACCCTTCACAGCCTGCCAAACCTCCTCCTCAGTTATAGAACCTTCCATACTCTCTCTATCTCCGGCCCCAATCCTCTCAACTATACTTTCTAAAATTACATCCCGGAATACTCCATCACTAACCCCCTGGGTCATCTTACACTCAAACCAAGGATCCACATAACAACTTAAGGCTTCCGTGGTATGAAGAATCTGCCCCTTCTTATGCCCACTACAATCCTCAGTAACCCTCAAAGGCAGGACCGTCATGTCTCTTCTCCGGTTCTGAAAAGTATGTAACACTAACACAGAGGGTTTATCCCCCCATAAAACTTCCTCTAATCCACCACGTACCCACAGAGCATGAAAATTTTAATTCTGCAACTCCCGCAATTGTAAGCTTATATGATCAATTTCAGTTAGTGGATACTGCTCTCAACTCTCATAACAATTCCTTAATTGCTCCTCTAGGTACCTCAACATTCCTATCCTTTGCCTTGCATCTTCCCTACCCAGTCGCCGATAAAAGTCCTGAATTGCCACTTTAGGCCGCACATTCCACCATTCCACTATATCACTTATCCCCATCCCATCGTTCCATACTAGTTTCCACCAATCCGCAAAAACCTCCCTGTGATCCATCTCCTGCAACAACCTCACATTTAATTTCAAATGCCCGGAATATTTCTTCACCGCCCCAGCCCATCCCATCTCTACCAACACACCCCTATGATCGGAAAAAACAAAATCATGACATTTTACCTCACCTACCTGAACCGCCCCTGATACATATACCTGGTCCAACCTAGCCGCATAACCCTGTTTAATATAAGTGTGGTCCACATGCCACCCTCCGCCCCTGACCACATTTTCCACTCTAACCGCCCTCATCACCTCCCTCAAGCTCTGCAACAAACATCCCACCCCCCGAGGTTCCACATCCCTCCCTCTAATAATGCAATTCCAATCTCCGGCAATTATCGTAGCCATTGGTAAACCTCTCAATGCATAAACTAAATCATCACGTACAAAATCATCCTTTACACGGCGATTGGAAGTCGCCAGCATATATACACCAATGAAACACCTGTATGTCTCCCCAATCCCCATCCACCTGTACTATCCTGCCACCACCACCCTCCTCCCAGGCTTTTAACTTGAAAGGGCTGGTCTCACGTATACCCACCATCACCCCACCCTTGAAATTCCCCAAACTCCCATTATAACACTTATATCCCTTCAAACACAAATTCCTACCACACCTATAATTATGCTCTTGGAGAAAGCGTACATCCACAGTCAACCGTCTGAGCGTCACCTCAGTCCATCTCCTCCGAACTTCTGCCCGGAGCCCATTAACATTTAAGTTGAAACACCTGAATAGGTCAAAGGGGGTTTGCCACTTTGGTGCACAGACCCTATCACAACTGGCACAGAGGCCCCACTATGCGCCCTTTCTCCCCTATCCCACCTTTCTTTCCTTGGGGCACAACCTTCTTCCCCTTAACTACACCCCTCCAGGCCATTTTAGAAGACCTTTGGCTCAGGGTTATAATATCATCCTCAGCATCCCCACTGGGCCGCTTGCAGGATACTTCCACACATTCCATATCCCCAATACCTTCCTCCCTATGCACCTCCACCTCAGCCACCACCACAGGCACAGAGTCAACAAGGTCCTCTACCGGACAAATGTCGCACTCCAGACTCTCCGAAACACCAGGTGAGTCCTCATCCAAGCCCAAAACACCCTCTGGAGATGGGCTCCCAAGGAGGATCTGGATATCCTCGAAACAAGGCCTCAGTAACTCAGAGACCACCTCCAACAAGTCACCCACCATGGCAACCTGAGAACCATCCTTCACCTCTTCCTGCAGCTCTGGGGTTAAAGTCAAAACAGCCTCCTTAGCAGCTTCAACCACCTCACTCCAACTCCGAGGGACATCCTCAGTATCAAGAACCTTGACCACATCCAACTGTACACTCATTTTGGTTGTCTCTCTCGGGTCCACCTCAGCACCTGCGTTGATCACACGAAGCCGCCATATGTCCCGGGGCACCACAGATCCAGCACATCCTTACCTGTCCAGCATACGAGACATATACTTGAGTACGAAACTCCTGCATCCTAAAGTCGGTGCCTGACCAGCCAGGCTGTGGTTCGTACGTTGAACTGCGTGCGGCCAGCAGTAACAGCCTGGTTGATCAGGCTCTGGTCCAATATCAGGCCTGGTCACAGACCGGGCCGCGGGGGCGTTGACCCCTGGAATTCTCTCCAGGTAAACTCCAGGTAACTAAATACACCAATCAAATGACAGAATTACATAAAAGGCACATGCATTTAAGTGCCGCCATGGCACATAGGCCCACACATTTACTACGTTACAATAAACCATGAGATTCTGTCAAGGGATTTACCTTATACAATGTCCCTGATAGTAGTAAAACATGTCTCAAAATTTTTAACTAAAAACCCCTACATTACCTGAAAAAAGAAAGCCCATATTTCTCTTCTACATTGATGTCATCCACACATCTTACGCACCACACACTTTTATCATGGATCCATCAAAACCAGTAGATCTATGCATACCAAAACACAGAGTATATATTCTGCCAAAAGGCTCAGGCACACATCAAAAACAAGATAAAAATAAAAAGTAAACAGTTTCCAAAGGAAAAAGCTATTACAATGACATCAAGTTCCCAAAAGTCAGCCCCAGGGGTTGCATTGAGTTCTCAGGCCCACTTACCACTCAGAACCTAGAACCACACCACATTCAAACTTAACGAAACTCCGTTAACTAGAGGTCTAGCTGTTCACTAGCACATCCCCACTCACTCACACAAGCGGCGCATTCTAAAAAACTACCTCCCCCTCCTCTCCCACCCTCCCCGGGAGTCCAGCCCGCTCAAAGCCCCTTACTTTACAAAATCTCCAATATGCTAATAGTCAGATCCTGGCACCCCTCCGAAAAATCCCTCTCCCACCTGTTCCCGAAAATTACTTTATTCCGACATTTGGTCTTATTAAAAAAAAACGCCAGTGCCCGTTTTCGTTCCTCTACTCCCCCCTCCCTCATCACCCATGATATATACTATATAAAATCTACAACCAATAACACTGCATTCCTCACCCACCTATCCACCCCTCCCACCTCTAAACTAAGCGTCCGCAAAACTGATAAACCCCCCACCCACCGTGAAACAAGCGAAAACCATTCCCTAACCACACCCAGCTGCTTGCAAAAATAAATCACATGATATATAGTCTCCTCCGATCCACACCTACCACAATATGGGTTTTCAGTTATCCGTCTATTGTATAAAACAACCTTAGATGGCAAAATGCCGTGTAAAAATTTAAAACTCATGGCCTTATACGTATTTGTCGAAAACTATCCCAAATCTGTCGCCAATCATACATTGGCATAACCTCCATCCCCGCTATGCATTTGCATCACCCCCCACCCTCTCCAGTGTGCCCACTCTTAAGGATCCTGGCTCCCTTACCGGCATTAAAACCCTCAACATAGCCTCACAATCCCTTAGCTCCCTACCTCCCAACCACCTTTTAACATCCTCATAAACCACCCTAATCCTACCCCCACCCTGACACCCTAATCTCAAAAAACTGAGTTTAACATACAGGCTCTTTACCCACCACTCCAGAGAAATTAGTCCCAATCCCCCTAATCGAGGAGCCAACGTCACCACATCACATTTAAGCCACTCACAGCCCGAACCCCATACGAACCTTAGAATCTTACTTTGCAAACTACGCACATCACACTGCAACAACGGGTAGACAGCTGCCACATGCCATACCTTGCTGTAGAGCAGTACATTTGCAACCACTGCCCGCTGTTGCAGCGTGAGTAACTGTGACCACAACCCCCCCAAGCGTCCCAGGACACTCTCCAATACCCTCCCAGAATTAACCTCCCTCGCCTCCCACATATCCCTCATATAAAAGACTCCACAAATCTTCACCTGCTGTACTACAGGCCACTCCGCCCTATATCCACCTACCTCCCTGTTGTTGGCTCCTACCTATATGATGGTTAGGTAGTTAACCTGCCGGCCGGCAGTACCACTGGGTACGTCATCAAATCCAGTGTTGGACTGCTGAGCAGGCCTGACTGACAGTGTTCGCCAGACTCCCAGAATACACCTACTGGAGAGTGTTTGCCAGACTCTGCCAGAGTACACCTTCTGGAGAGTGTTCGCCAGACTCTCCCAGATACACCTTACTGGAGAGTGGACACTTGGTAACAAGACCTGCTTGAGAGTGTAGACTCTCGCAGAGTAATCCTGACTCTTCGTGCTGGTGACAAGGCTTTAGACTACATCTACTGTCCTTTGAGAATTCACCAGACTGTCTCTCGTCGTAACTGACTTTGAGAGTAGTTACCAGATTTCCTCATGGCGTATCTACTGGTCTTTGAGTGTTGACCAAACCACGAATACAATGACTGGACTTTGCTGGCTTACATCAACTTCAGTTCCCTGCTGGCTTGGCTTTGGAATACTGGTCAGTATGGTTGTTGGATATGCTATGTAGAGTCGAGTGTGACACTGAGGTAGTGGTAAAGGTGTCGTGTGACACAAGAAGAGATGTCTAAGTCAGGGTGTTGTGTAATGTAACACAGACACAAGTATTCAATGTTGTACCCGGAACTGTTGTACCCGGAGTTGTGTACCTGGAGTGCTTTGTGTCAGGTGATTGTGACAAAGTATTGTCGTGTCAGATGACTGACACACGTTCAGTGTTCAGGGTGTGAACCCGGTGTCTGTCTGGTGACACGACACAAGTTGAAAGAGTAGTGTGATTTGGTGTTTGTGTGTTAAATGACACAGTGCTAAGGTTTTCTTAGAGACTGAGTTCATGACACAGAGGAAAGGGTGTCACGTGACACAGTAGGGAAGGCATGTCGTGTGACACAGAGGGCGTGTCGTGTGACACAGAGGGTGTCGTGTGACACTGAGAGAAGGCGTGTCATGGCAATAGGGTTGGTAGTATCATGTATGACACAGGAAGATGGCAGTGACTATGACACGGAGGCACTGAGTTTAATGATTACTTTTACTTGTGATATTTTATTACCTTTTAATATGACTTGGTATAAATAAAATGTGATATGTATACCAAAGATAAAGATTATATGAATGTTTATATATTAATAGAAATATATTACATATTGGAAATTTTAGAGTTTACTGTTATCCCGAACAGTCCCTTATTACAAATACTAGTAACAGGCTGAATTTGATATTCAACTAGTAAATATTGTAATACTCCCCTACCCAATTCCCTACTTCCATCAACTTTGACTTTTCTACATTTATGCTCAAACCTATTGCTTTACTGCACACTCTAATAATGACACTTGTACCCCTTAACTCCTCCACCCTACCCACCAACACTGTTGTATCATCCACATACCCTACAATGCCAGGTCCCCCCTCTGTGAGACCCTACACACATACTCCAATTGCTCTATAAAAGGGATCCTGTAAACAGGCAAACAGAATCTGCGATAAAGGACACTCTTGCCGGAAACCTCGAGCCATACCCACTCTTACACCCACCTTCCCATTAACCTGCACACACGCTTTCTCTCCCCCCCCCCCGATATAAAGTCCGTGCCCAGTCCACTATTTCTGATCCAAACCCCAGCCAACGCATAATACTCCATAGCACCTCCCTTTCTACGCTATCTAAGGCTAAAGCTCACCCACCCCCCCACTCCCTGCCATTGCTCAATGAAATCTCGAATTCTGCCATGGCCCTTGAACATTGTCCTACCGGGTATACCAAATTGTCCCCCTTCCAATTACTCTATCAATTACCCTTTTAATTCTATTACCTAAATTTTTTGCAAAGACTTTATAATCCCCACACATCAGTGAGATGGGTCTATAATCCTGCACCTTACGTTTCCCATGCCCTTTGGCACTAGCACCACCACAGCAGTGCTCTGCAGCTCCCCCATGACACCCCTCATTTTTATCTCAATAAACAAGGCCACCAAAAAGTCCTTCATCACTCCCTAGTTTTGTACATAAAAGTCACTATGCAATCCATCTAGACCCGGCAACTTCCCCTCCTGCATGCGCACCAACACCTCCCATACCTCTAACTTGCTAATATTACAATTTAATAATTGTCTATCACACGTTTCCAACAAACATTGCACACACACGCCCATGACTCTAAATGCCTTCCCTTAAATACCTCTACTTTTCATGTGCTCCAGATACCAAGCATCCACATACCCACTCATACCTTCCGTCATAACCAGCTCCTACCCACGAACATAGCCCCTTAACTCTTCCTGCACAGTCAACCCCATCATCTCTGTTGCACGTCTCCTCTGTTTCTGCCCTCTAAGGACACAGGCCGACGGCCGATCCCCCCACAAAACCTCCTCCAACCCTCCCCCTCACACAGGCACCATCGAAACGATTATTATGCATCTCCCTTAACTGTTCTTTCACTCCTGCAATGTCCTCCACAGGATATCCCGCAAAGCCACCCTCCTCCATAACAATCCCTTAACTGCTCCTCCAGGTACCCTATCAAACCATAAGCCAATTGATTTTTTCCTTTGCTACTGAGTCCCACCATTGAATGACATCACTCTCCCCACGCCCCTCTTCCCACAACCGTGTCCACCAGGCAGCAAACAACTCCCTCCCATCCTCACTCTTTAATAACTGCACATTCAGCTTCCAAAAACTCTCATAACGTCGAGGCAGACCTCCCTATTCCACCTTCACCTGTACACCCCTATGATCTGAAAAGAAAACATCCAAAATCCCCACTTTCCTAACCATCACCACCCTCATTATATAAATCCTATCTAGCCTGGAAGTGTATCTCCCTCTCACAAAAGTGTGCATAACCACCCCCTCCCTCTCATCCCCTACATCTCGAAGTCCCACCCCCCTAGCAAATTCTTCAACACCACAGAGCAAAACCCTGCACCCCGCAGCTCCACATCTCTTGCTCTTAAGACACAATTCCAATCATCCACTACAAATGCGACCTCCGACAGTGACCTCAAATGATATACAAGCACCTAGTTAACGAAAGTATTCTTAATGCATGCACTCCTTCTGCTGGCCCATACACGCAAACAAATGACACCCTAACCCCCCACAACCCGTCCACCCTTACCACCCTCCCTTCTCCCCCCTCCTCTCTATGCTTAACCACGAACAGGCTAAACTCCTGAATCAGGATCGCTACACCGCCCTTTAGTCTTCGTGAATGTACCACAAATATCTCATAACCTTCAATACACAAAGGACACTCCAGTGGAAAATTATGCTCTTGCACCATTGCCACCTCAATCCTGTTATGCCTCAACACATCTACAAACCAGCTACGCTGCCTTTCAGTCCTTAAACCGTTTATATTGATCGTTAAACACTTAAAAAGGAAATATAGGGTTTACCTTTCGATCTCTGAACCGGTTTACCTAACTCACATCCAGGGCCACCCTTAGCTTGACCCCTAGGCACACTCATTTCTTTAGAACCTCCCGTTCCACGTGCCGACACCTGTGCCCACGTCTTCTTCCCTGAGCACTGCCCAGGTGTAAGAATGTCCTCCGAATCAGAAGGAGCCGCCGCACACTTGCGGGTTTCCCCCTCCACCTACATTGCCTCATCCAGACTGCCCTCCCTGTGGATATCCACCTCCACGAACAAGTGGAGGCTCAACACGATGGACAGCATCCACCACCTCCGGAGGGAGATCCAAATCGATGCTCTGTACCTGCGCCTCTACCTGACTGCCCAAAAGTTCTTTCAACACTACATTGATGGATTTCTCCAGCTCTCCACCTTCCATACTCGAGACAACTTTGGGGTCTGCCTGCAGTGTCTCCACCACCTGCGTATCCAAAGTCATAGTCAGACAGTCCCCTGCCGGTCCCACCGACTCGCTAACCTTTACAACACCAGAGGCATACTGCTCACTACCCACCTCCGTGGGAAGGATCTCCTCCTCTTTCCTGAAAAGGTCCTTCACCACCTTAAAGGCTGGACACACCCCATGCCGTCACTCACATTGAGCCGCAACATGCTCATATGCACCACAAAGGCACAGGTGTGCCTCTGACCAGTGTATGACACAAAAACGTGAGTCCTGAAGTCTGCCAATACCACATAGGACGGTATTGGGTACTGAAGGGTCATCTTAAGTGTGTAGGACCCTTCGGGCAATCTAGCATAGAGTCCCTCAGTCTACTTGCCAACAGTCGACATATGCACAGTCCCATATGCCTCAAAGGCAGCACGTAGATCTTCCTCATCAGCTTCAAATGGAACATTCTTGACTTTTATCTAGGAATAGAAGCGTGAAACATCATGCAAGTATACATCCATAGCCGAGTTGACAGCTAGACGCACTTCCTGGTACTTTTCCACCAGGCTTTCATACACACTGGCCGAGCATAGCTTCACAAATATACGTGTAGCTCCAGTCAAGGCCACTCCATATAAATCCGTGTTGTTTATGTGTTATGTATCCTGTAGAATGGCAGGAAGTAGTACTGAAGCCGTAGATCCATAAACCGTGCCACGAAGAAGCTCTATGCATACTGTGTTTATTCGCCTCCTGCCAGCCTGCGCCATGTTTGCGAAAACCAACCATCGATCCCAGACAGAGAAGAGAAGCACAGCGTGCGTCCACTCACTACCAAGATGAATAAATCAATATTGTAATTACACATTGTAAACTTTGCAAAGAAATAAAAATTTGAATTTTATTTTTTTCTGTCAGCTTGAACCAGTGGGTCCATTCTCCTTTGACTTTTCTCATTAAAAAGGCGTTTACACCCACAGAACTGCCGCTCATTGGACGTTTTGTGTTTTCACTCCATTCTCTGAAAGCTCTAGAGACTGTTTTGTATGAAAATCACAGGAGACACTCAAATCACTCCACTGGCATCAACAATCATTCAATGACCAAAGACATATAGAGCTATCACATTTCCTCCTCATTCCAATGTTTGATCTGAACAACAACTGAACCTCTTGACAATGTCCGCATGATTTTAGGCACAAAGGTGCTGCCACGTGATTGGCTGATGAAATATTTGTATTAACGAGCAAGCATACCTAAGTGAACTGGTGTGTGTGTGTGCATGTGCATATGCATGTGTGTGTGTATCCTAATATGTTTATGTCAATTTTGTAAAATTGGATTACAATACTGACTCGCATAATCTAAAATGAGGAGATTACCTGACAAGATATTTAAAGTTGTAATCATAACCTTTATGACGGTTTACAGCGCATATGTGATTTTTTTCTTTTTCGTTGCTGGTATCTTAAAATCTAAATACATGCACTTGAGCCTTTTTTGCTTGGAATTCCTGCAAAAAATGTAATCTACCATCGAATCTTTGAGCAACGATGTGAACTCCTGTCTAATTTATTATGTTTTGAAGATTGTTGTCATAATAAGAATTCACTAACTCTTATTTAAGTGTTTTGACTTAAATTTATTCCTGCTCTTGTTTTGAATTTAGTTATGTCATTTATTAACACACATTTCTTTGTCAAATGCCAGTATGGATCAGTGAGTGATTTATCAGGATGTCACATACGAGGCGAAAAAGCATGGTTTTCATGGCGCCATGAGCACAAAGCATATCCTCAGAAAGACTTCAAATTTCACTCCAACCAATCACAAGCCTTCTGGGCGGAGCTTGAATGTGTTGTCACTTGGGTGTTGTCGACTGCTATTGGCTGGGAGCTCCAGAAGTCTTCAGTACTGTCTGAAGTGTTGAAGGAGGAGCATTTCCAGCCTGACTCTCTTGATATTTCACCAATTTACACCACTCCAGAATGTCGGTAAGTTACTGAATGTGTTTCCAGTGCATTATTGAATGTTTTATCCTCATTTTGAGATGCAAATGAATTGCCTGAGGTATTTATAAGTAACAAATGAATGCACTTGAAGTTTTGTTTACATTTTGGTATCATTTATGAGGCTCGGCCTGACAAGTATAAAATGTTACATGCCACTGAGTGTATCATATGTGAGGCCAAAACAGACAATGGTGATAACAAATTTACCAATGAAGGTATCATATATCATGGATTAACAAATAACAATAAGGCCATCTTTGTCAATAATAGCTACCAATTGCATGCTGAATCAAATTCATTGATATATGAGTGCTTTTACCTTGTAAATATATAAAATTTGCTCAATTTCGAGGCTCATTTTGTGTTTTCTGTTCATTTCAGTTAAACACAAATGTTTTATGGATCAAGGGCTCAAGAAAAGGGATTACATTGTGCCAGAGTTATGTGATGACAGTGACAGTAATGAGGAAGTGGATAAGAAACAAGATGCATAAATACCTCTGATAAAAATGTTTGTCACAATAAATACAGAAAGGATACTCATTTGGTGCCATATCCATATTTTTGTAACATTTTTGCAATTTTTGTATAATGTCAAATACTATAAATGTGTTAAAATTATTGAAATCAAGTTACTGTGCCTTTGGTTTAACCCAGTTGTTTATTAATAAACCTTAAATGTATATATATGCCTTTTATTATCAGTTATTAGTAGCTGTTATGATTCTTTTAGACACATACCGTTGTCAGGAATGGCATCAAATATGATGCGAATCTGTCACCCTATAGTTTAACCTTTGTTGGGATTGGCCTCATATTTGATTCTGCCAAAAAGGCCATTTTATGGACCAAAAATAAATAAACTTGAAAAAGGACCACAAATAAATAGGTCTTAGAATTGCTTATATTATCAGAATATAGGTTGCAAATGTTGCAAATTCTCAAATTTGATTCATGGCCCGGTAAAGGGTTAACGAGCAAGCATACCTAATAAAGTGATCACTGTACTCACCTATTTGTACTCACCTATTTGTGGTTGCAGGGGTCGAGTCATAGCTCCTGGCCCCGCCTCTTCACTGATTGCTACTAGGTCCTCTCTCTCCCTGCTCCATGAGCTTTATCAAACCTAGTCTTAAAACTATGTATGGTTCCTGCCTCCACTACGTCGCTCTCTAGGCTATTCCACTTCCTGACAACTCTATGACTGAAGAAATACTTCCTAACATCCCTTTGACTCATAGGAGTCTTCAACTTCCAATTGTGACCCCTTGTTTCTGTGTCCCCTCTCTGGAACATCTTGTCTCTGTCCACCTTATCTATTCCTCGCAGTATTTTATATGTCGTTATCATGTCTCCCCTAACCCTCCTGTCCTCTAGTGTCGTCAGACCGATTTCCCTTAACCTTTCTTCGTAGGACAATTCCCTTAGCTCTGGGACTAGTCTTGTTGCAAACCTTTGCACTTTCTCTAATTTCTTGACGTGCTTGACCAGGTGTGGGTTCCAAACTGGTGCTGCATACTCCAGTATGGGCCTGACGTATATGGTATACAGAGTCTTGAATGATTCCTTAGTGAGGTATTGGTTTACAGCCGCGTTGTGACTTTTTTCTTTTCGTTTCGTACATCTTAAAAATCTAAATACATAGTCAATTAGCCTTTTTTGCTTCGAATTCCTGCAAACAAGGAATCTACCATCGAATCTTTAAGTATTCGTTCCGCTCCTGTCTAATTTATTATGTTTTTGAGATTGGTTGTCTTAATAAGAACTTCACTCTTATTTAGTGTTTTGGACTTAAATTTATTCCTGCCTTGTTTTGAATTTACAGTTATGTCATTTTTTAATCCACACCATTTCTTTTAAATGCCGTATGCCTATCGAGTGAGTGATTTATCGAGCGATGTGTAACTGTACTTTTTCTCCATTTTAGCCTTGATTGTCGGCTCGGGTCATCCGACTCATGACAGCAGGGATCTGGCAAAGATCCGAGAGATTAAACCTGCACCTCTCTACCTTCACTGATCCCCCAACCCTTCCACACGTAGCCGACCACCCAATCAGCTACCATTCAAGCAACCTTCTCCCAGTTGTAACTACACCAGCATTCATGGTGTATCTTGACTGGCTACTTACTTGCTTCAACAGTAGGATAGTGGTCAGAGAATCAGTCAACCTCTCCTCAGCAGAATACGTATATGAGCTTGTTGGGGACACCGTCTACCGTCTAGCCTCGACAAGCTGTGACCCTCCCCCGTCCATCATCAACAACGGCTTGGAGTTCCAGAACCATTCAAAGCTAAGTGCCCAGAACATCGGCACGACACCGTTATACCGTTCATCATTGTGTACATATTAGCTTTGGATCACTAATTATTTATATATTTTTTTTTTTAAATTAAGATTAATTTCACGTTTAAATGTTTTATAATTACTGATGTTTATTATAATAAAATTGTTTATCTTATTATTGAATTTTCTCTTTTATTTCCATAAGGAGGAGCCAGCCTAGTCAAATACTCTCAGAGGGCCTGACAGGGCTGATTGAATCTTCAGTGGTCCATAGGTCATTTCCACCAGTAAATTGGTTCATTGCTTACTTTCACTTGTAAATTGTTTTATAAGTTACATCTACTGGTAAACTGGTCTACATTATACTTCCACTGTAAACTGATCCATAGGTTAGTTATGCATATTGCTTGGAATACCTCAGAGTATCCCTCTCAGTATCCTTCACTGGCAGGTATTTCCGATATATTCCTCACAAAGAAGCCTGATTCATAGGTTACTTAAACAGGTAGATGAGATCATAGGTTACTTCTACTGGCAAACTGAGACCCAGATTGCCTCAATTGGAAAAATATTTAATAGGTTACCTTCTCTTGACAACTGATCTATATAATAATTTAATAAGAAAACTGGTTACCTTCACTAATAAACTGGTCGACAGGTTGCTTTTGAAGATAAACTGGTGGTTCTCCGTTTACTTACGCAAGCAAAAATGGTCCATAATGTATATAATTTAATAATTATCTTATTTTTAATTACCATGCCTTTGTAAATTAAGATATGGAGGTATTTATGTTCCTTGAAATCTTCATTAAGCAGGAAGAGACTTAGACAGTGGGATTGGTCGCTGGTATCCTCAAAATTATCAGGTCGAGCCCATGCTATTCTCTTACCTTTCATGTTGTTAAATTACACCTCATATTTGCATTGATTAATAAATAAAAAAATTCCCTTATATAGAACTTACAGTTTAAACCTTAATTAAGTTTAGTATTATTTACCTTGCTGTTGTAACAGCAGAGTTCATAGCTGGCACCATTTATTAATGCGTTTTTTCTATTTCGATACCTCTAATCTATCTTCCTCAATTTTACTTTTCTACCTTATGTAGAGTCAGGGGTTTGAATATATCATAGGTTGTTGCATCACAGCTCCCGTCCTGTGCGGTTGAGCTGAGCAGCGCTCCTGGTGGTGAACGCCTGGTACTACAGATTTTCTCAAACATGGCGACCAGTAGCCGGCGACGAACCAACACTGTGTGCATAGAGCTCGTCAAGGGGGCTATTTACCCGGATAATGCCATTGTTTTACTGCCTGCCATTTTGAGAGATACCTTCTGCATCTGCCACGAAGACTTATTTGGCATAAGTCTCAATGGCTCAGCATGGATCTTCGTGAAATTTGCCTCAGCTGGGGCGTATGACCGAGCAGTAGACAATTTTTCAGGACAAGGTGTTGCCTGTCAATCCTGGACTGGAGGTGCGTCTGCGAGATGCATCAAGGTTCTACACATATGTCCGAGTTCGTAATGTTCCGTTTGAAGCCGATGCTCCGGATATCAGGAACACCTTTCAACAATATGGTGTGAAACATGAAACGAAGTTTGGACGCTGGACAGACGGGATTTATGCAGGCCTACCAGAGGGTTATTTCTCCATTAAAATGACGTTACGGCAGGCCATCCCGTCGTTTATTGTGTTAGATGATTTCCGGACCCAGCTTTTCGTCACTTATGCAGGACAACGAAGGACTTGTTGGCTGTGTGGGTCGTACGACCATATGGCTGCAGGATGTGGCAAACAGATGGTGTCCAGGGATATTGCTCAGGAGGTATGGGCAACTGAAGGTCCAGAACAAAACGTGTCTGAGTCTGTGTGTGGAGCATACAGCTAGGTGGAGTGATGTTGTGGAAGGATTGAGTGAGCGTTGTGAGACACTACCTGAAGTGTCATGTGTACAGAAGGATATTGAATCTGTGGAGGTGGAGGTGTTGGGTGATTTGCTATTGGATTTGTCCTCACCATTGCAGACGGTTTTGCAGGAAATCCTGGATACTCCTGAAGAGGAGGCTTCCCCAGGGATGGAGGGAATCCTGAATGTGGAGGAGGATAGTCCCCGAAATGAGATTCGTGAGAAGGGTGAAGGGAACATACACTTGAAAGTGCAGGAAGTGGAGGCCATTGTGCATAATGTTGATGAGCCTGTTGGGATGGAAGTGGGTATGGATTCAAGGAAGAGGTCGGTGGGAGCTTCGGAGAACGATGTACTCACACAGGCCCAGCGCATCTGTAAGAAGGCTTTGGTCTGGGAGGAGGGCCAGGGAGGGAAGAGTGTGAAAGATAGGACAGGTTTCATAAAAAGTGCAGGGCAGAGACCTCCGAAGCACAAAGGAAAGCCCCCTATGCAATTTTCAGGTGTTTAACTGTAAATGCTAATGGCCTCAGGGTAGAGGTCAAACGGAAATGGATTGAAGTAATATCACGACGTTATGACGTGGATGTATGCGGACGAGAGTTGACGTTGAATGGGTACCAGGTGTATGTGGGAAGTTCGGGGAAATTAAAGGGTGGGGTGGCAGTGGCACTGAAGGGGACCAGCGCATTTAGGGTAATAGCATGGGATGAGGGGGGAGGAGGGAGAGTAGTGAGAGTGGATGGGATATGGGGGATGGTGCGGGTTTGCTTTGTGGGTGTTTATATGCCGGCTGATAATCATAGGGGTATCAAAGTGGAGTTTGTGAGAGATGTGTTGTTGTACCATTTCCATTATAGGAGGGGATTGGAATTGTGTTATCAGAAATAAGGATGTGGAACCTAGAGGGGCAGGTTGTGTGTTAGGGGAGTTGTGAGATGCACTGAGGGATGCGGGAGTAGTGGATGTGGTTGGAGGAGATGGGTGGCAGGTAGATCATACTTTTGTTCGAATGGGATACGCGGCACGTTTAGACCGCATTTATGTGACAAGGGAAATCACTATAGGGAGGGTTTTGGCATTGGACATAGGGTTTTCTGATCATAGAGGTGTATTGGCGGAGGTGGCATGGTAGGGGATGATTCGAAGATATGATAGTTATTGGAAGTTGAATGTGCACTTAATACATGGGGATGGGGAGATGAATAATTTTGGGGAATGGTGGGAGACTTGTTGGGACAAGGGCAAAGAAGTAGAGGATGTTTTGGGTTGGTGGGAGATGTGGGCAAAGCCGGGAATTCGAGATTTTTACAGATGGAAGGGTAGAGAGGAGGCGAAGTGGAAGTTTGGATTACAAAGGTTTTTGGAGGGACAGTTGAGTCGATGTTATGAGGGGGTTGGGTACCTAGGGTGGGGGAAATAGAGGTTCTGCGAGGACGCTTGAAGGATCTCCAAAATGAGAGATTTGATGCTATATGGGTACGTGGGGGTATGGAGGAGTTCTTGTGGGGAGATTGGCCATCCGGATACGTGTTAAGGAGGTTTCAAGAATGACAGAAGGGTGCCACAATCATGGGGTTGGAGGTCAGCGAAGGGAGATGGCTTATAGGGGGGGGAGGAGAACGGGAGGGTAAAATTTTGGAGGAAAGGATTAGGGAATCTATAAGAGTGTTGCAGCGTAAGGGGATGGAGGGCATGATTAGTGAGCAGGAGGTGTGTGAAGCAGTGCAAAGTATGAGTCGAGGAAAGGCACCTGGCATTGATGGAATTCCCAATGATTTTTATGTGGTACATTGGAATACTATGAAAGAATGTTTTGCACGATTATTTAATTGCATGAAAGACACAGGTTTGATGGGGGAGACGCAGCATATGGGTGTGGTGGTTTTGGTGAAAAAGGGGGAAGGGGGAAGACGCTTGGGAATTATAGGACGATCTCCCTCATGTGTGCAGACTATAAGATTTTTGCAAAAGTTATGGGTAATAGAATAAAATTGGTACTTGACGAAGTCATTCATCAGGGTCAGTTTGGTATACCGGGGAGAAGTATGAGTGTGGGTCATGGGAAGATCAGAGATTTTGTGGAAGGAAGAGGAGGGGGAAGCGTTTTGGGGTTAGATTGGATGGAGGCTTATGATTGCGTGGATAGGGGTATGTTGAGTGTTATTTTACGGCGACAGGGGTTTGGGGACGAAATTACTGGGTGGGTAGAGACTTTGTATAGACATGCAATAATTAGGATACAGGTGAATGGCAGAGTGGGAGCACAGGTGTGTATGGAAATTGGCTTGAGGCAGGGATGCCCCTTGTCCCAGATACTGTTTGCGTGTATACATGACCCTTTTTACTGTTTAATTACCAAGGAAGTGTGGGAAATGGGTGGGGGGAAAGCGATACAGGTATAGTAGGGTACATAGACGACATGACGGTGTTGGTGGGAGGGGAGGAGGGGTTAGGTAATGTGGGTTGTATTATTGAGGTGTTTGGTAGGGCTACGGGGTTGAGAGTGAATGGGGCAAAGTTGAAGTTATTGGAGGTGGGGAGGTGGGTGGGGGGTGGCTTGGGCAAGGTCTACAGTTGGACAGTTGTGGAGAGTATAAAAATCTGCAGGGTGGTGTATAAGAAGGACAGTGTGGAAGCCCAGAAGGTAAATTCAGAGGCATTGGTGGGGAGGGCTATGGCAAGGATGAGAGGGTGGAGGGTGGGTGATGTAACTTTACAATAGAGGGTGGTGGTGGTTAATATGTTAGTGTACAGTAAGGTATGGCACATGGCTGCGGTGTACCCTTTGAGGTCGTCTGAAGTTCAGGAGCTGCAGAAAAAAGTCTTGCGGTATGTGTGGGGATACGGAGGGCTATGGCTTAGGAAGGAGGTGGTTATGACGAGTGTTAGGAGGGGAGGGTTGGTACTTATCACCTTTGAAAGACGAGCACAGAGCATGTATGTGAAACAGAGGTATCTTAGAGCAGGGGGAGAGCGGGGTAAAAGGGTGAATGAGGTAATGAGGGATGTGAGGCAGTGGTGGAGTGGGAAGGATTTACGTGTGTGTGAGGATATGGTGCGAAATCTTATGGCTGGAGGGATGCCTAAGAGGTTGAGGGTGAGTTGGCTAGGGAATATAGGTGGGATAGGGGTGGGGGTGCAAGGGGAGGCTATCTTTCCGGTATATGGATGGAATGGGATATAGGAGGGGTTCTGTAAAATCAGGTTAAAGCCGAAAGTTAGAGAACTGGTGTATAGATTTTTAATGGGTATTTTAGCATCAAGGTCGGTTCTCTTCTGTATGGGGTTTGTGGGGTCAGGGAGTTGTCCGAGATGTAGGAAGGAGGAGACCGCGTATCATGCAGTTTATTTTTGCTGGACTTTGGAAGCGGTAAGGGAATAACTGTCAAAGGTGATGAGAGCGGTGGGAGGGGGCGGTTTGTCGTCGCTGAGGGCTTTGAGTTTTGATGTGGATGGGGTGTCAAGGGAGGTGGGGAGGGCGGTTAGGTATGTGGTAGCAGATTATTTGTATGTCTCATGGAGAATGCATAATGAAATAGGAGATTATAGAATTCGGGCTTTGGCTGCTAATGTTTATCGTACACAGTGTAGAAATAGGGAATTATATGGTAGGACTTGGGAATCGAGTTTTTCGGAGGGCTACAGGAATTTAACAATGGTGAGGTTGAAAGCTCTGGGGGCGGGGTAAACCCAAAATGGGTTAGTCCTTGAGGGGATAGGTAAGGTGGGGGGGAAGGGGTGGTGTGGATGAGTAGGAGAGTGTTTGGTGGCATGCGAGGGGGGGGTAGGGTAGGACGGGTGACTTCTGACCTTGTTACACAGGAGGACTCATGACAAAAGTAGGGAGTATGCATGGAGGAAGGGTTTTGGAGTTTTTTCATTGACTTTTGGACTAGTGATATATAGAATGGCTTTAAGTTAGAGGAAAAGCATAGGGGGCTGTCTGAGTGCCGAGAGGCTTCTTGCTGTTTTCAGTATATTATGAATGCATAAGAATTATGGTGCTACATAACTGTGTTTTATTGTATAGCATATATGAGTAAGGGTTTATGTGAAGGAACCCTATATTAGGTGGAACAGTATATGTGTCTTTGTGTTGGGTTATTATTATTATTATTAAATTTTATTGTATGATTATTACTTACCGAAGGATCCTGGAAGATGGAGCTTTGTCATAAGGTTTTCGTATTCTATACGAGGTGTTTAGCTACGGGGAAGTATAAGGTGGCATTGCTCATGGGAAGATATTAGATTTTGGAAGTGCTTGGAAACACCCTAATGTTATAGGGTGATGGATTTATTGTGGTAGGCATTGTACAGAGTTTATCGATTTATGTTTTAAATTAAAGTCATATAATGTATATGGGCCTTATGTTCTGCTGAACGTAATAACTTTGCTTGGAAGATAGGTGTGCATAATTTATTATTTTTCATGGTTTTATGTTTCTGTGAATATAAAAATTTCTGTTTGGAGATAAGTTTTGATTAGATGTATTATGTATTAGGTTGTGAGAGAATGTATGTCAATATTTAAGTTGATGAATTGCATATTCACAAGAATTGTATGTAATAGTATCAAACACTATTATAGGCTGATAAACCTAATCTGTTTTTGTGTTCTCATAGTGATGCATAAATTCAAAGGTCCTTTCCTGTTGTTTTGTTCTGGGTTTTGAGTGATATTGAGCCATTGATATATGTCTTGAATTTATACACACTGGAGTGATGTGTTGAAGGGAGGGGGTATGTTTTTTGTACAGTGGATATGTATCATGTTTTCCTTTTTTGGGGGTTCGCGTTTGGCGGACGACCTTTTATCCTGTATATATTATGTGGTTTAAAAAAAAAAAAAAAAAAAAAAGAATACATCATAGGAAACCTTCCTCTTATATGGATTAATTTGATCCTTCTCTGTATGTTCTCTAATATATTTATATCAGTAATGTGGAAATCACTTCTTTCAGAAATGATATGTATGCCAGGGATGGGGTCAGCTTATCTAGGTTTGGGGTGGAAGCACTGGCTAATGCAGTGGAGGGACCTGTTAGGTCTTTAAACTAGAAATAGTTAGTGGTATGTTTTTTTTTTGTGGAAAATCAATGAATTCTCAGTGTAGCGAGAGTGTGAGTTTTAGGGAAACCAGTTATAGGCAGAATGAGGTAGTTATTTGTCAATACTGGAAAGCCAGTGGCACTAGATGAACAGGACAGTAACAAGGATAGTAGAGGAACAGAAATGACCAGTAAGAGAAAAGAGTAGGGTGGTTTTTTAAACATATATTATACTAATAGTCGTAGTGCTAGGAATAAGATGGATGAATTGAGATTAGTTGCATGTGTGGGTAACATTAATATTTTTGCAATAACCTAGACGTGGTTTAATATGAAAAATCGGGACATGCCTGCTGAATGTCACATTCAAGGTTTTAAATTGTTCCAAGTAGACAGAAGTA
Source organism: Cherax destructor (assembly GCA_009830355.1). Taxonomy (NCBI): domain Eukaryota; kingdom Metazoa; phylum Arthropoda; class Malacostraca; order Decapoda; family Parastacidae; genus Cherax; species Cherax destructor. Next base: position 29,824 of record WNWK01007937.1, read on the forward strand.
TTGGAAATGGGGTGGGGTGACACTCTATGTCTCGGATCATTTAAATTCTTGCATAAAAACCGGTATAAAGTCTGAAACACATACTGAGTCTGTTTGGGTAGAATTTTTAGAGGGGTGCGAAAAATTTATTTTGGTCGTGATATACCGTCCCCAAACTTAGATAGGGACCAAGGAAAACTACTGTGGAAGGAAACTGTTAGGGCCACAAGGCACAATAACGTAGTAATTCTAGAACTTTAACTTTAGTCATATTGATTGGAATTCCTTGACTGGGAATTTAGAGTCTAACGACTTCTTAGAGATAGTTTAGGATTGTTTTTGAAAGCAATTTGTTACAGAACCTACAAAGGGAAATAACCTGCTTGACTTGGTTCTGGCAAATAAAGAAACCCTTATTAATAATTTAGAAATTTCAGAGGAACTTGGTGCAAGCACCCACAAATCAATTACCCGTAGCATTGAATGGAAGTAGTACTACGGCTTTTTGCCTTACTGCGTTCCGCTAATATGTCTATTTCAAATTATGACCAAAACTCTTTCTCGGCGAGCGGTCTTTCTAATACGGCACGCCCCACTCTGTTTACATTCTCTGTGAGCATATATCTCTAGTATATCTGGAAACTATTCAAAATTTCAAGTGTTTTAAAGTTATTGCATATTTTATATGTACTCTAATAATAATACTTAAGGTGCTGGCGTGCAGTTACACATTATATTACTAATTGTGTCCCTCTAGTCTTAACACCATAGTAATACTAATAGTACATAATAATAATCACTCTTGGGCACATTAAATGTCTTATTTTACGTTAATATAGCCATCTTCATTAATTCATCTCTATTTTCTTCAAAATTATATAAGAAACACATTACATAGCATATAAACATGCTGTTTATTTACCGGGCGGAGGGAAAACATTATGTTTTCTCTGGTAAAGCATCAGAGAAAACATGTATGAATCTGCGTTTGGCCCAGTCACTCCAAAAATTACGATTTTTATGATTGTTTCATTCTAAATACTCTACATGGCAACTTCTGTGAGAGATTGTGGCTCAGTAGCCTTAGGAATGTCAACAAAACTGGAGGTGTGCAACATGCTCAAATTTGGCGCCCCATGACCATAGAGTTTTATATAAAACAAAAATATGAATAACTCAGGAATAAGTTATTGACATTATTTTTAAGTTTTTGCGAAGAGTATTTATAGGAATGTCATGATTTTTTCACACGTTACTGAGGAATGATGGTTGTATTAAATTCCATTGTTGATTTGTGATGTTTTACCGTTTTTTTTTTTTTTTTTCTCCCAAAAACTCCTTAAAAAAAATAAAAAAATCAATTTTTTTTATAATGCAATCTATTGAGATTTCGCTCAAAAGACTTTGAAATAAAGATTATCTAGCTAGTTATCTTTCATCTGATGTCGACTAGAACATTGTATATCTTACCAATTTTGTAGAGGAGGGAGGGTTTTATGCCACATAGAATTTTGCAATATCTTGTAATTTTGCAACATAAAGTCAATACAAACACAGTGTGCAGGTCGCAAATGCTGGTTAAATCACAGAAACAACTTTCATTGAAATTGGACCAAAAACAAAAAACGTGAATTAAAACCTGCCTCCCCTTAACACTCCACTTTTGTTTATAATTATCAGCATGAATTATTCATTACTTCTCCCTTTGTTTATGATGGCATCTAAAGGTAGTTGTTAGAAACAATTAAACTCAGTGAACAAGGTATGTTGATGGTAATAATTTGGCTCTGGACCTCATTAAATATCTCTTGTAGCTATGTAGGTAGATATATGCAACTGTGTAGCCAGGTGGACTACATAGCTACATCTACCGGCTACCTACACCTGACTTTCTACAAATAAATACTACTCACCTCTCATTCTACATTAAGAGTACACATAATTTAAGGTAAATAATGAGTAGATACTGTATGTGTATTTTTATCTCTGGGCTGTTTTAAATATCGAATATTAAGTTTGGACGGGGAGTCAGGGCTACCTACACCTAACTTCCTTTAAATAAGTATTACTCACCTCTCTCTCGCCCTACATTACGACTACAAATATTTTAAGGTAAGTAATGAATGTACTGTGTATGCATTTTACTTTTCATTGTGTTTTTTAATGCCTAGTTCTATTACTAACTTTATATAAGTTAGTGTAAACTTGTTGTCTGGCATTTATATGCATTTATAAGTGGAAAAAATGGCGTTCTGCTTTCCGGAAATAGCTTGGAACCTAGCCTGCCGTATAAGTGGGGCCCTACTGTATGATAGTAGGGATAACTCATTAACGGTCCCAGATTTTCACTTAGCAGATTACAATGGGCTTAGAGAACAACTATCATCTGTGGACTGGGGTAACGAAGAGAGCTATCAATATGAGAGCTTTCTGAACATTATACATGCTGCCCAACGAACGTTTATTCCATATAAAGAAATAAGATCGAATAGAAATGACCCGAAATGGATGAATAATAGGCTCAAATATCTTTTAGGGCAGAAGAAAGGAATTTATAGGCTCATTAAAAGAGGTGAAGGTCGTCTTATAAATCAATATATTGACATTAAGAGGGATGTTAAAAAGCGGATAAGAACAGCTAAACGGGACTACGAAATTAAAGTTGCTAGGGATTCTAAAACTAACCCAAACGTTTTTTCCAGGTTTATAGAACAAAAGTTATAATTAATGACAACCTATCTTCTCAACTTTACCGTAGCACAAAGGGTCAATTGGGTAGCTGTTGACGGATCTTTGAATAGATGAGTTATGACATAGTTACAAGAGCAGTGCGCAGTTTTCGCATGGCACAATTTTTTTAATCACCTTTTATCTTATAGTTATAGTTTTGTCGTTGTAACCTAACCTAACAGAATCCCACCTCACCTAACTTAAGTAACCTAACCTAACCTAACCTACCCCAAGAAAACTTAGAAATGGTCTGCATACCCTATGTGGAAGTGTGACATAGTTATTAGGAGGACGGATTGTTAATGGAGGGTGTAGATGCTATTTTGTCACTTTAAATCTCGAAATGGTATAGTATTATTTTTCCCTAATTGGATTATTTTGCCTTGATGCTAGGGTGGGGCGTGTCATTCAAGTATCTGGACTTATCTTTTCCCTGGATCGAATTTGAATGCCTACGCGCTGTAAGACCTACTACGGGTTTAGTGCTTCCCTCTGATTAAAGTTTAACTATTGTTTTGGTACAAATTTTGCTGGATTCTATCCAATAACTAATTTTTTTTTTTTGTAAAGTTTAAACTTTTAGTGCTGACGTGTTTTTCTCAAGGGACAAAAATCTCTTAATGTTTGGTTGCGAAAATTATCATTTAAGAATTTTATGAATCAAATTAATTTCTGTGAAATAACTGAAGAATGGTTCTTCTGATCAGAAGTCTCTGTGTTTGATTTAATTTGGTTATCCTTGGTTGAATCACCTTAATGGTCTTTTATGTGGCTGTGCTCTATGTGACCTCAAGACCATTGTTGAAACTTAGTGTGTTATGAACACTGAGCTTATATGCTTATATAACACCTAGTTATTGCTTAATTACTGTACTTACTTTCTCAAAAGGTGGTCAATTTGAATAAAGGTCTGAAGAAACGTTTGGACTGATTTTGTCCAGTGTAGGTTGAAAATGGAAGAATTAAAAGCTTGATGTGTTTGCGTATTTTAGTGTATTGGTCTTTTTGGCCTCTGAAAATTTTGAAATAGATCTGGACTACGTAACATCTTGATTACCATTTTCATTAAAGAAATTTGGATGTCAATTTCGTTATGATAACTTGTGAATGCCACTTCTTATTCCCTTCAGATCTTCAACTCTAATATTCATCTGTTCTATCAACTTTTGCTGTACTTTGCACTATTCCAATCGCCTGGATTGAGGCACAAGGAATACGGGGATACCTACCTTTCTTGGCGTGTGGATCGACGGAAACACATCTAGTTCTGGTTAGTTTACAGTACACATCTGCTGCTTTGACTTTGTAAGTATATTGTATGGTTTGCAGTACACGCTTGGTACTATGACACTGTTAGTTCTGTGTTTTTACTGAAATCACTTGTTTCTTTGACACCGTTATTATTTTACTTGGTATACTGAACACACTTGATATTTTGACACTGATATTGCTGTATGGTTGACAGTATACATTTACTACTTTGATCCCATTATTGTTGCATGATTTTCAGTAATCAACCGGAACTACCGTTGTTGTTTTTTCTTTAAAGTGCGTGCCTGGCCTGTTGTCACTGCTACCACTTATTTGTGTGCAGTTCGCGCTGTGACTGTTACAATTCTAGACCAGAGAAGGATCTGCTGTTGTACATTATTAATTCCCCTAATTAAGAACAGCTCACCTTTTAATTTTATTTAATTGCTAAGTGCTTCTCTAAGCTGGAGATATTAACGTCCTTGTGATGAAAAATAAGCACCAATTAGCTGACTCATTCATTATTGCAATCAATTTGCATTCAGAATTAAGACTTAGAATTAAAGATATTGTCCTGCCTGATAATATTACCTTCCACAGCAATTAGCGTTAATGAGTATTATAGATTTTGAAGAAATTATTCTGTCATTCTGCATGCTTTGTGTTCCGGTTAATTATGAGAATAATGATTAGAGCATAGAGACTATCAGGCAAGAGTTGTATCCTGTCATACAGTGAAAGGTAGCGAAAATTTTGCTCTCTTATAGATAAATAACAAGAGCTCTGCCTTGTTAAAGAGTGAAGATAGCGAGAATTCTGTCCTGTTACAGACAGCATGCGTTCTGTCTTATCACAACGTGAGATATAGCTCTTCCCTGATACAGGCAGCTCGAGTTCTGACCTGAAGTAAAGGTTCCCTTGAAGGTACATTATTTTGTGTGCATCTGTGAGAGTGATGTGGCATACAATTTATTCGGCGTATGTCACCCGGTTCGCATACCCATCGTTAAATCAGTGCCTTGGTTCATTGACCAATCACAGGCAAACCCGACAATACACACACAACCCGCACATATAAAAGAGAGGAGCTTACGACGACGTTTCGGCCCGACTTGGACCAATGGTCCAAGTCGGCCAACTCGTCACTCTCTCTATATGTGCGGGTTGTGTGTGTATTGTTCCAGTCACGGTATTGTGCCTTTTTTGTTATAAACCCGACAAAGCTGAAGCAACGTGGTTCACTTGCGGAAAACATTGGCAGACTTGCCTACCTGCTGGTTGTGTACGGTTCACTCTGGCTTCTGCTTTGCCATCTGTCACCGTGGTCTGCACTTATGATTCTGTCTGTACATATTGTACATAATGTATGTATCTGTATATAGTAGGTGAAGGCAAAATATACATTATAGTCTACCGCTGAGTTCGTTTGCTCCAATTCCCATTACGACCAGCTCGCATTCGTAATATGGGAGCTCCGAGAGCTGGAGCTGGAGCTAGAACTGGTCTTGGAATCGGTCAGGTTGCATCGCTATCCCCTTTTGTATTACCTGTCAGTCTTGCAACTGTGTTTGTATCCTACAAGTCGTGCTGTGCTATTGCTGCTTGTTGCGTGCATTACAAATAGCGTTTTATGTTGGGCAATGCCACCAACAAGGGTGAGGTTAGTGTCTGAGTATAGTCTCCTAAATCTGCCCAAACTATCTCTACAGCATTGCTGGTAAATTGCTCGTTCTATTGGTATAGAATACCAACGTATTCTCACTGCTGACCTCTTTAAGGGAGGCTCCTTGCCGAGGTAAAGAGGCTATCGGTCTGAGGAATTGGACCTCTTGGTCTTCTTCCTCAGACCGAACCTAATTACCCCCCAATCCCCCCTCTCCTTTCCCATCTTCCCCATCCTCCCTTTTCCCTTTCCTCCTCCTCCTCCTCCTCATCCCTCCCTTATTCCCTTCCCGTTTTTACCCTGGGAGCTTCTCTCCACAGGCATTCTAGTTCCTAGGTAGGGGGAAGGGTACCGAGGTCCATCCCATTTCGTTGAGGTTCTTGGCGGTGGTGTAGTTTGCCATGGAATCTGGATCGCCTGGGGATGTCCCGATCCCTCTCCGGTCTCCCGGGGGTGTGGCTTTGGGTATCTTTCGGGCGACGGGTGTATCTCTGGAGGCCACCTTTCTGATTACAGGTCTTCCACTGCCTCCACACGTGGACTTTTCTAACCCTAGTCCATAGATACCTCTAACTTCGACTTATATCTTTCTCTCCATAAATCATGGCTTATTTGCAGTGGAATATCCGAGGCCTCAGGGGTAACTGGGGTGAGCTTCAGGCGTTGCTCTCCCAGTTTTTCCCTCTTGGGGTTTGTTTGCAAGAACCCAAATTACAATCCGGTGTTATCCGGCCCTTTTTAGGCTATGATCCTTTTTCTGATGGAACCTTTAACGAAAGCGCTCTTCTTATACGCACTGGTATTCCATACCGTCAGCTCTATGTGCGTTCTTCTCTACATTACACTGAAGCCCGTATCCACTTGAATAAGTGGTATACACTCTGTTCTTTATATCTCTACCCTTCGCAGGCATTGTCTATCCCAGATGTTGATTTTCTGGTTTCTTCCTTGCCGCCACCCCTTCTGTTACTTGGCGATTTTAACGCACACCATTTTCTCTGGGAAGGGTCGCACTGTGACTCCTGTGGCGTTCAGTTGGAGGCATTCCTTGCTTCTCTCCCCCTCCATGTTTTAAATACGGGTACCCCTACCCATTTTGATCCTCGAACTCATTCTCTCTCTTGCATCGATCTCTCCATCTGCTCTTCCTCAACTGTCCTCGACTTCACCTGGTCTGTCCTCCCGGACTTACATGACAGTGATCATTTTCCGATCATCCTTAAGTCCCCTTCGTATTCTCCACCTCCTCGTAGCCCACGCTGGCAATTTGACCGGGCGAAATGGGACCTTTACGCACATTTTACTGCCTTTCATGAGGTTCCTTCCTCGTTCTCCACTGATGAGGTTTTACATCTCTTTTCGTCCTCCATTTTCACAGCAGCTTCGCATTCTATCCCCCAAACCTCGGGCAAGCATCCTCAGAAGTGCTTGCCTTGGTAGTCTCCTGCTTGTGCTCAGGCAGTACGTCTGAAACGCGCTGCGTGGGGCAGATACCAGGTATAACAGAACCGCAGAGAGACGCATTGATTTTAAGCAGAGGAGAGCAATTGCTCGCCGTGTCATACGCGATGCTAAACGCACTTACTGGCGGGATTACGTTTCCACCGTCACTTCGGCTTCCTCGATGAGTGCAGTCTGGAAGAAAGTGCGGAAATTGAGTGGTAAATTCTCCCCCGACCCGGCTCCTGTTCTTCAGGTTGCCGGTGTCGATATAGCACACCCTCTTGCCGTTGCCACTGAAATTGGTAATCATTTCTCAGGGGCTCCATCTATGCCCCTCGTTCCTTTCTTCTAAGTCTGCCAGCGATTTAAAGCCCTTAGATTTTTCTTCTCTCAGAGAAGAATCTTATAATGTGCCTTTTACCCTTCAAGAACTGGAGGCAACACTCTCTGCTTGCTGATCATCGGCAGCTGGGCCAGACAGCATACATATTCGTATGCTACAGCATTTACATCAGTCTACTCTTACTGTCCTCTTACGACTCTTTAATCTTATATGGGTTTTTTCCTCTTGCAAACCACCCAATTCTCCGAAAATTTGTCAACTGGGTCATGTCGCCCTCTCTTATTGTTTTCATGTATGTATGTGTGTGTACTCACCTAATTGTGGTTGCAGGGGTCGAGACTCAGCTCCTGGCCCCGCCTCTTCACTGATCGCTACTGGGTCCCCTCTCTGCCTGCTCCATGAGCTTTATGTGCTTTATGAGCTTTATGTGTGTGTGTGTTTGTGTGTGTGTTTGTGTGTGTGTGTGTGTGTGTGTGTCTGTGTGTGTATCTGTCTTTGTATCCTTGTGTGACCCTGACCTTCAACATGCTGCTCGCCAGAGTCTCGCTCTCATGGCCTCGTCGTCATTCCTGTCGACATACAAGCTATTAACACTATGTATGAATCAGCCTCCACTAGGTTATTCCACTTCCAGAAAACGATAAGATGAGGTATATGCGAATAACAATCACATAAGAGAAACAAATTTATGACGACGTTTAGGCACGACTGGATCATTAACTGGTTAATGTTCCAAGTCGAACCGAAACGTCGTCATAAGTTTTTCTCCAATGTGCGGGTCATTTGTGAATTATTCCAGTCACAGTTTTGTGACTTTTTATTCTTTAAGGTCAAGTACTTCCTGGCACGCCTGTGAATCATCAGCTCCTTTATTTTCCAACTCTGTCTACATTCTTAAAAATTCAGTTCCGTATTTTGTGATCACATCTTCAATGACTTTTCCTATCTTCTAATGTCGTCTGGTACAGTTCCGCTAGCCTCTCCTCATACCTCATACCATGTTGTTGTGGAACTAGTCTCCTTGTATATCTCTGCAATGGGTTTGGCATGTTGTATAAAGACCCATTAATGACTGCTGAGATTCCTGAAGGCTACCATTACTGTTAAGGCGACAAATCTGTAAACAGACTCGACACTTACCTCTCCTGGCATGGCCAGCTGTGCCGTTCCCTTGGCTGCCGGCTTCCTCCTGATTAGCATCAATCCAATTAGCTAGGGTGTGTGCACATGGTTCGACATGCTGGGTGGAGCAAATGTGTGAAAGGGTTGCAATAGGGTGGATGTAGCTAGGGTGTATGGTAGGTATGTGTAAGTATATATATATACATATCCAGACACAAAATAACCTCGGTAAATATTTGTGTTTTTCTAAGTGCTTTGGTGATTTCTCACATTATCAAAGAATAATAAAAGAAAATAAAGCAACAGACGTATTTTATTAGCAGCGGTGTTTACGTAATTTATTTGGATTATGTGGATAAATATTGATATTGTGGGGAACTCTGTGAGTGCCAGCGTGTCGCTTGGGGACACCATACAAACAGGCTAGCTAAAACCATCCTGCCTTCCATGCCTACAATCGTTTCCTGGCCTGTGGCACAGTTGCAACCAGCTCTTGTGCCTCAATTTTCGGTGGGTGGACCCGAATAATCATACTAGCCCAGCTAGCTAAGCTAGATTCAACGTCGAGCATAAGCCAGCTTGCTATACGTCTGTCCTGGCCTCAGAAAGTCAGTGCTTTCCTATTTCAAGAAAGCAATACCAGCAAGCCAACTTGACACCACCCTAAGCCAGCTCTGTCGGGAAGCCACTGTCTACAATGCCTACCAGTGTCTCCGTTTTGCTTTGTACTACCAGTTAAAATTGATGATCAAAGCAAATTTTTTTATCCAAGTGGCATATAGTGGCTTTGTTGGGTCAGTCGGCTTTACCATGGTTAGTGTGAAAGAGTCAGCCAGTGTGCGCCAGAGCGGCCAGGCGGCGTCACCCGTTCCTACCACCCACCCACACATCACTCCATGCTTTGTGCATGTCCAAACATCGCCCAAAGACCAGGTGAATAACCGACTGAATTTCAGCGCCGTCGATAAAGCCGGAGGTTCTATGGGTCGTCGAGAAAGTGCACATTCATCCCAGATACGTCGATATTAACTGTGATGAGAAGCTGCTGACAGTCGTCCGCTACTCCCTCCAGTCCAAAGCACCGAGACCTCGGGTATCATACCTTGGAGGCACGTAGGTCCATTTTCTGCAGCTTGTTCATTAGATTGCAATTCAAAATTTTGTACAAGACAATAAGGATTTAACTGACGTATATCGGTGTGGGTTATAGGGTGTAAAGTCAATATCAAGTTATGGAGCTTGCCAAAGTGTCATATTAATTTGTAATGCATTTACCTTCATATCAGTAACAACTTCATTCACTTTTCAAGTCTGCTGGAACATGTAACCTAATAATTAACCGGGAACCAAGCATCATAAGTAACATCAAGTGTAACCGTGGTCAATGTTTTACTTGACAGAGTCTGTGTTGTTACTGGCAGGTGAAGAGGTATATATACACTTATATTCATGCATATCCTTCATATCCTGGACAAATCTTTCATTTTGCTATTCAGTCGAAAGTACCCAGATTTTCCAGAAAGTAGTCCAAATGAACATTCAGGAAATGTACTTTCAGACTCGTATTACAACCTAATGCCTTCATCTTTTCCCACATCCTTTACACGATTTGTTTGTAGTCTGAGACTTTTTTATGACATTCTTGAAAGTAATCCATACCTCATCTGAAGAAATTTTCTTTTATTCGGTCCTACAAATACATCTTATTTGAGCTTGTAATCAGACAATCCTGGAAACTCCTTGCATAAAATTTTAAAACTGTCGGCATCTATTGATAAACCTTTAACAAATTATTAACTAAGCCAGGCTTTATGTGCAGGGAAAGTATAAGGGCATTTTATTTGGTTTAACCACACTCTCTCGTACTACATATTTGGTTCCTGGTATAAGTCTTCTCCCACTCGGACACTGTTTCTGGGACCAACGTAGACTCTTAGTTCTGCTATCCAATTCACACAAGAATGACTTCATGGGGAGCCCATGATTTGTCCTCGTCTCCAACTTATATCCCAAGGTATGAATTGTAACAAAATACACTTCATTCTGATCCAGCAAACCTTTTTGACAAAGTGAGTAATATTTTTTCTGTTGCTTCTTAATGACAAATTCACCACAATTATAACAGAAACTGTCTACCTGGAGTCTACCTGGAGAGAATTCCAGGGGTCAACGCCTCCGCGGCCCGGTCCATGACCAGGCCTCCTGTTGGACCAGAGCCTGATCAACCAGGCTGTTACTGCTGGCCGCACGCAGTCCAACTGTAAGGACTGGTAATAAACCATTTCGTAACCATCATCTCAGGAACCACAAGTTTACTATGAAACAAAACAAAAATACAATACACCTCAGTACAGTGGGGATACATAACCTCACGTTGCAGCTGTTAGCCTTCTGTAACGTGTCCTCCCTCTCTTCCTTATTACAACTTTCCCTTTACCCAGATTCACATTATTACCTGTTACATGACATTGAAAATGTTAAATTAGACACATATGCAACTATTGGTTATCTTTATTGAGGAAAACGTTTCGCCACACAGTGGCTTCATCAGTCCAATACAAAATAGAAAGTTGAAAGGAGAGGAGGAGTTTGAGGTAATCAGTCCCTCGGCCTGGAGTCGATGTGTTCAGTCCATCAATCTTGAAGCAAGTACAGCATAAGGCAAATAGAAGTTGCTTATATACTGTAGACAGGTGAGACGAAGCAGGAGGCGGGGTCATAGTGGTACCATCCACTAGTCGAAGTAGGTCTTCGTCCAAAGGTTGGACAAGTGTTGAATAATCCGTTTGTATCAAGATCTCAAGATGTTGCTGTGTCAGACAGGATGTAGATGAATGGTTCAAAGAACCGACAAGTTGTTAAATTAGACACATATGCAACACTATGGGCCCGCCTCCCCCTGCTTCGTCTCACCTGTCTACAGTATATAAGCAACTTCTATTTGCCCTATGCTGTACTTGCTTCAAGATTGATGGACTGAACACATCGACTCCAGGCCGAGGGACTGATTACCTCAAACTCCTCCTCTCCTTTCAACTTTCTACTTTGTATTGGACTGATGAAGCCACTGTGTGGCGAAACGTTTTCCTCAATAAAGATACCCAAGTGTTGCATATGTGTCTAATTTAACAACTTGTCGGTTCTTTGAACCATTCATCGACATTGAAAATGATAAGAAGCCGGCAAGAAATCTTATGTAAAGAAATTGATGTAGCCCTGTGTTACGTATATGTCTTTTGTAATATTTTATCCCGTTCAGTTTCTCGGAAATACTCCCTGAAAGCACTGTAGTTTCTAACAATTTAGTTCTTCTCGCTCGCATTTTTTACCCTAGCAGAATTTGGCAACTCCATTAAAAAATGACCACTCAGTTCATATGGGTGAAGATAGTTAATGCTAAAATTTCTGGGGTTTTTTTCGAGAAAATACCAGGTTAAGTATTGACGGTGTGTCGCCTGCTCTCATTAGTGTCATTTCATTTATATGTAGATGCATAAAAAAGATATCATTAAGTTAAGAAAATCTGTAGATCATCTATTTACAGTTCTTGCTTAAGAAGTTTCCACCAGACCCCTAGGCCTGGTGGCCTAGCTTCACACAGTGAGTGTCCGAGTTCGGGCAGACAGCCTATGCTGTCTGCCCAGTTGAATTTATAATTCGCGGGGTCATAGGCCTGACATCTGGTGACATAGGCTGGGCACCTCAGTCTGCCCCACCATGATCCGCTCTCACTTGACGGCCTCTTCTCCTAGGATCAACATGTCCCCTCAGAAGCTAGTCATCAGGCCGTGTTCCTTCTACCTTTCTCCGCTACCCAGCAAGCATCGCTAGGCAAGACTCGGCCCACAAGACATATTAAAACAGTGGTGGCAGAGTGGGCCTTTGTTTCGGGGTGGATGGAAACAGCGCCGATCATCTAGCTGCATCCTGGGAGCACACAAGACATTAAAACATTCGATTCCCGGCGAGGGTAGAAACATTGGGCGTGTTTAGTTACACCGGTTGTCTATGTTCACCCATCAGAATAAAATGGGTACCTGGGTGTTAATCGACTGGAGTGGGTCGCATCCTGGGACAAAATTGACCTAATTTCCCCGAAATGCTCTGCATAACAACGGGCTTTCTATGTAGTAGTATGTCATTGATGTCAGCTAGGCAATAAAGGTATTATTTATTATTTAAAATACATTTCTACGTAGTTGAAATCTCCGTAAACAATGATTTTCTATTATCTCGGAGACTTTTCTTTAACATTTCCCCTAATTATATTAAGTAATCCCTCATTTATCTCTTCAAATTCTTCTCTCTCCCAAGTCTTATTAAATGGTGATTTGTATGCACTGGCGACTATACTTTTTCCATCTTTATTTTGGATTTCTTCTACTACAATTTCATCATTACTTGAAGTTTGGTTTTAAGTTTTTGAAGCTTGTATCATTTTTCTTACCAGTATTGCACTTCCCTCCTCTCTTCTTACTCACTAGTTCGTCGAAATCACTATATGTACATCTTTGCTGCTCCACACCATCGTATAAAGGCGGTCACTTTTGTTTTGAGCAATGTCGTGAATACTGTCGTCATTTCTTCCAGACACACACACACACACACACACACACACACACACACACACACACACACACACACACACACTACAAGAGAAACCATGGCTGAAGTAATCATCAACATACAAGAGGATGTTCCTAGTCCATGACAGAACAAGGATGGAGTCAGCAGAGGACATCCAGAGCTGGGCAGAGTAACAAGCGCAAACACACACAGAACCACCATGAGAACCCCACAGCCAAACACGCTATCCCAACACAAACCACAATCCACACTCACAGCCCCCACCCCACACTATGCAGTAGAATTCCACAGCACCCTGCCAGGTCCCCTAACCCCCACAAACCCCCTGGAATACAGTGTTGGATAGGAAACTGAAGGTATGGTATACCAACGCTGATGGAATAATGAATAAGTGAGAATGTCACGAAAGAATCAAAGAGGCATCGCCGAATATCATAGCTCTAACAGAAACCAAGCTCATGGGAATGATAACAGGTGCCATCTTTTCAGCTGCATATCAGATCCGGAGGAAAGACAGAGGGAACAGAGGGGGTGGAGGAGTGGCACGACTCATCAAAAACCAATGGGATTTTGAGGAGCTGGAAAGAGGAAACAGAGGAGAAGCAAGAGACTACATAATAGGAACACTTCAGTCTGGCGGTCCAAAGGTGGTAAATGCAGTGATGTATGACCCACCACAGAATAGGACTAGGCCAAGATAAGAATATGATGAGAGTAACAGAGCAATGGGTGACACACTGGCTGAAGTGGCCAGAAGGGCCCATATGGGCAGAACATAGCTAATGGTTGTGGGTGACTTCAACCAGAAAAAACTCGACTAGGAAAACCTGGAGCCACATAAGGGGCCCAGAAACGTGGCTTGCAAAGATGTTGGAGGTGGTACTGGAAAACCTCATGCATAAGCACGTTAGGGACACTTCCAGAGAGAGCGAGAGGAGAAAACGAACCAGCAAGACTGGACCTAGTATTCACCTTAAGTTGTGCAGATATTGAGGACATCACATATGAAAGCCCCCTTTGAAGCTAGTGTTCACATGGTTCTGAGCTTCGAATACATATTTGAGTTACTAATGGAGAGGGAAGCATGAAGGGCAGAGCGGAGGAAGCCAAACTACAAGAGAGGGGACTACACAAGCTTGAGGAACTTATTGCACGAGGTTCAGTGGGACAGAGAACTGGCAGGGAAATCAGTAAATGAGATGATGGAATGTGTGACAACAACATGCAAAGCAGCAGAGGAGAGGTTTGTACCCAAGGACAACAGAAATAATGAGAAGGCCAGAACGAGTCCTTCGTTCACCCAGAGGTGTAGAGAGGCCAAAACTAAATGCGCTAGAGAATGGAGGTATATGAAGCATTGGACTCAGGTAAGGAGGGAGGCCCAACGACATTACAAAAATGACATAGCAGCTAAAGCCAAGTCCGACCCAAAGCAGTTGTACAGTTACATCAGGAGGAAAACAACAGTCAAGGATCAGGTAATCAGGCTGAGGAAAGAAGGAGGTGAGATCACAAGAAAGGAGATGTGAGGAGCTCTTCATGAATTTGAAGAAGTATTCACAGTGGAGATAGAATGGACTCCTGAAACACGGAGGGCTGGGGTACACCTTCAAGTGTTAGACACAATACAAACAACAGAGGAAGAGGCGCTTTGTGTACCACTAACAACAATCTTCAACACATCTATCGAAACAGGCAGCTCCCTGAGGTATGGAAGATAGCAAATATAGTCCTAATTAAAAAAAAAAAAGAGTTAGACACGCAGCACTAAACTACAGACCAGTATCACTGACATGCATATCATGCAAAGTCATGGAGAAGATTATTAGGAGAAGAGTGGTAGAGCACCTAGAAAGGAATGAGCTTATCAACGACATCCAGCACGGATTGAGGGACGGGAAATCATGTGTAACAAACCTATGACAAGGTGACAACAGTAAGACAAGA
Source organism: Cherax destructor (assembly GCA_009830355.1). Taxonomy (NCBI): domain Eukaryota; kingdom Metazoa; phylum Arthropoda; class Malacostraca; order Decapoda; family Parastacidae; genus Cherax; species Cherax destructor. Next base: position 44,889 of record WNWK01007937.1, read on the forward strand.
GAGGGGTGGGTAGATTGCATTTTCTTGGACAGTAAGAAGGTTTTTGACACAGTTCCACACAAGAGATTAGTGCAAAACATGGAGGACCAGGCAGGTATAACAGGAAAGGCACTGCAATGTATCAGAGAATACCTGACAGGAAGGCAGCAGCGAGTCATGGTACGGGATGAGGTGTCGGAGTGGGTGCCTGTGATGAGCGGGGTTCCACGGTGGACAGTCTTAGGGCCGGTGCTGTTTCTGGTACATGTGAATGACATGACGGAAGTGTAACATTCCGACATCTCAGTGAGGAGTCGTTCAGGACTATGTACACCGTGTACACCGTGTACACCTTGTACACCGTGTACACCTTGTACACCGTGTACATCGTTTGAAACGAGACTAGCCCCGTTGTTTACAGGGGAAGGGCTAAAAAACTTTTTCCTTCTAATTATTCAATTTCAATGAAATTTTTACTGTGATTTAAACAGCATTTGCGACATGCACACCGTGTTTGTAGTGACTTTCGCCTCAAAAGATATAGAAAAAAAATAATGCACTATTTTATAAGGAATAATACTAAAATCATAAAAAAATGGTAAGAGATACAATGTTCTAGTTGACATCAGATGAAAGATAAAGGTCTAAATAGGAACATTACAACAAGTTTTCGAGCGGGATATCAATAGACTGCATAATAAAAAATGTTGAAGTCTTTCTTTTATATTAAGGATTTTTTTGGGGAAAATCAATAACACAAAAACAGTAAAGTATATTACAAATGTTTCGTTGTCCCGTTCTAAAACAGTACTATCCCTACAATGTGTGAAAAAATCATAGCATTCTGTCAAATAGTTTTCGCAATATTATTTTTGAAAGGTCAATAATAACTTATTCCTGAGAAAAGAGAAATTCCATTTTCTGTAAAACTTTACGGTCACGGAACGCCAGACTTCGGCCCAGCACCACCTCCTCTCTTGAAGGCAGCCCACAAGCGACTGAGCAGCTCTCACTCTGAGCACTAATATGGCGTCGACAGACAAGATGTTATGTAGTATATTTGGAAAGAAACAATTATAAAAATCGTAATTTTTGGAGTAAAAAAAAAAGAAACAAAAAACATGAATTGGTATCATGTCTTCTTGATGAAAGCAAGAACAAAAAAATTACATTTTTTGAAAAAAGATACTAAGAAATATGATAGAAACAAGATGATTGCATCAACATGTTGCCAGAATTATGCACTATTTTTCGGTAAGAATTTTTTTTTTCCAAAAATTTTCATTTTTGTTTTCCTGTCTAAGCCTTTCTCCCTTTAAGGGCATGTCTTACGAGGAGAGGTTAAGGGAAATCGACATGACGACACTGGAGGACAGGAGAGATAGGGGGGATATGATAATGATATATAAAATACTGAGAGGAATCGACAAGGTGGACAGGGACAGGAATTTTCAGAGATGGGACATAGCAACAAGGGGTTATAATTGGAAGTTGAAGACTCAGATAAGCCACAGGGTTGTTAGGAAGCATTTCTTCAGTCACAGAGTTGTCAGGAAGTCGAATAGTCTGCAAAGGGAGGTGGTGGAGGCAAGATTCATACATAGCTTTAAGAAGAGGTATGGTAAAGCTCACGAAGCAGGGAGTGATCTAGTAGCGACCAGTGAAGAGGCGGGGCCAGGAACTATGACTGGACCCCTGCAACCACAATTAGGTGAGTACATACACACAAGCACACACACACAACAGTCAAAGACCAGCTAATAAGGCTGAGGAAGGGAGGGGAGATCACAAGAAATCATCGTGAAGTATATGAGGAGCTCAACATGAGATTCAAAGAAGTGTTCACAGTTGAGAGAGAAGGGACTCCAGAAAGACAGAGAGACGGGATTCACCATGAATTGTTGGAGGAAGAAGTGAAGAGGCTACTAAGCGAGCTAGATACCTCAAAAGCGATGGGGCCGGATAACATCTCTCCATGGGTCCTGAGAGAGGGCGAAGAGGTGCAATGTGTACCACTAACAACAACAATCTTCAACACATCTATCGAAACAAGCCGACTAACTGAGGTATGGAAGACAGTAAATGTAGTCCCAATTTTTAAAAAAGGAGACAGCCATGAATCATTAAACTACAGATCAGTGTCATTAACATGTATAGTATGCAAAGTCATGGAGAAGATTATCAGGAGAAGAGTGGTGGAGCACTTAGAAAGGAACGAGCTTATCAACGATAGCCAGCACGGGTTCACGGACGGGAAATCCTGCGTCACAAACCAATTGGAGTTCTATGACAGTGTTGTTAGCAGTAAGACAAGAGAGAGAGGGGTGGGTAGAATGCATTTTTTAGGTCTGTAAGAAGGCGATTGACACAGTTCCACACAAGGAAAGGCACTACAATAGATCAGGGAATACCTGTAAGGAAAACAACAGCGAGTCATGGTGCTTGGTGAGGTGTCAGAGTGGGCACCTGTAACGAGCGGGGTTCCACAGGGGTCAGTCTTAGCACCGGTGCTGTTTCTAGTAATAGTGAACGACATGACGGAAGGAATAGACTTCGAAGTGTTCCTGTTTACAGATGATATGAAGTTAATGAGAAGAATTCAATCGGACGAGGACCAGGCAGAATTACAAAGGGCTGCAGGCATGGTCCAGCAACTGGCTCCGGGAGTTCAACCCCACCAAGTACAAAGTCATGAAGATTGGGACAGGACAAAGAAGACCGCAGACGGAGTACACTCTAGGGGGGCCAGAGACTACAAACCTCACTCAAGGAAAAGGATCTTGGGGTGAGTATAACACCAGGCACATCTCCGGAGGCGCACATCAACCAAATAACTGCTGCAGCATACGGGTGTCTAGCAAAACTAAGAACAGCATTCCAACATCTTAATAAGGACTCGTTCAGGACCCTGTACACTGTGTACGTTAGGCCCATATTGGAGTATGCAGCACCAGTTTGGAACCCACACCTAGCCAAGCATGTAAGGAAGCTAGAGAAAGTGCAAAGGTTTGCAACAAGAATAGTCCCAGAGCTAAGGGAATTGTCCTACGGGGAGAGGTTAAGGGAGATCGCCCTGACGACACTGGAAGACAGGAGAGATAAGGGTAATATGATATCGACTTATAAAATATTGAGAGGAATCGACAAGGTGGACAGAGACAGGATGTTCCAGAGATGGGACACAGCAACAAGGGATCACAGTTGGAAGTTGAAGACTCAGATGAATCACAGGGATGTTAGGAAGTATTTCTTCAGTCACAGAGTTATCAGGAAGTGATGTAGTGGAAGCAGGATCCATACATAGCTTTAAGAAGAGGCATGATAAAGCTCTTGGAGCAGGGAGAGAGAGGACCTAGTAGCGGTCAGTGAAGAGGCGGGGCCAGGAGCTAAGTCTCGACCCCTGCAACCACAATTAGGTGAGTATACATACACCCACACATATTAACACTCACACACACACACACACACACACAAACACACACACACACATCACACACATACACACACACACACACACAAACACACACACACACATCACACACATACACACAAACACACACACATACACACACACACACAAACACACACACACACATCACACACATACACACACACACACACACACACACCGATTGCACGGTGGCTAGCGCTCTTGCTTCACGCACGGAGGGCCCGGGTTCAATTCCCGGCGGGGCCGAAACATTTCGAAGTGTTTCGTTACACACACACACACACACACACACACACACACACACACACACACACATACATACAACAGGCCTAGTGTCTAATAGACATGTGCCTAGGACAAAATGGTAACTAACACACACACAAACACACACACACACACACACACACACACACACACACACACACATATATATATATATGTCGTGCCGATTAGGTAAAACTGGTCAATTAGCAAGAACTCATCTAAAATTAAGTCCTTTCTAAAATTTTCTCTTATACGTTTAAAGATATATTTTTTTCATTTATGTTAATGTAAGAATTTATAATTTTGTACCAAGAGAAACTTTGAAAACCTACCTAACCTTATTACAACAAGCGCAATTTAATTTAGCCTAACCCAACTAAATATATTTTAGATACGTTAACATTAATTTAATAATAAACAAACACAATGAAATATATTTTTTTCGTTATGTTCAGAATGATTTTGGCGAAATTATTGCATACACAAATTTTCACTTGTCTTATATGGCAAGGTGAGCGTTGCTATTTAAGCCAAAATCGCAAGTTTTACCTAATCGGCACGACATATATATATATATATATATATATATATATATATATATATGTCGTGCCGATTAGGTAAAACTGGTCAATTAGCAAGAACTCATCTAAAATTAAGTCCTTTCTAAAATTTTCTCTTATACGTTTAAATATATATTTTTTACATTTATGTTAATGTAAAAATTTATAATTTTGTGCCAAGAGAAACTTTGAAAACCTACCTAACCTTATTACAACAAGCGCAATTTAATTTAGCCTAACCCTACTAAATATATTTTAGATACGTTAACATTAATTTAATAATAAACAAACACAATGAAATATATTTTTTTCGTTACGTTCAGAATGATTTTGGCGAAATTATTGCATACACAAATTTTCACTTGTCTTATATGGCAAGGTGAGCGTTGCTATTTAAGCCAAAATCGCAAGTTTTACCTAATCGGCACGACATATATATATATATATGTATATATATATATATATACATGGGAGGGTCATCATATGTGTCAAGTGAAAATTCCTCAGCAATTCTATTAATTATCAATGAATCTAATTTATACAATCCTGAACTAATGTTCATACTATTTTTATGAAGCTTGATTCAATTATATTTCTCTCAACAATGGTGACCTTCTTGATACAACTTTCTCCGTCTTTTTCAACTCAATTGGGTGGTTAAAATCTCTCACATGAATAAACAGAACAATCTAATTGAAAACAGCTGCTGGACTAAACTTACTAATAACAGTTTCGTAATTAACTTCTCAGGTGAAAGATTAGATAAGAATACAACCGCTGTTGTAGGTGTCAGTCTAAGTTTTTCATCGTGTAAAAAAAATAATAATATGGAAATTGCGAAAGCTTTCTGTAACTTAGAAAAATCTACTGATTAATTCTTTGATGAAGTAAGTAAATGGATGGGTTATAGTTCTGTGATGAAAGAAAATATTCCCAATTGTCTTCAAAGATTTTTTTAAGTCATATGAAAATCTTATTACTAATAAAAAATTACATATTACTAATAAAAATTTACATATTACTAAAGCAGACAAAATAAATTCAGTATTAAATTTACAAGAAACTGAATACCAAGGAAAAATAAAGAATCTCTTTGAAAATGCAGGTAGTTATTCCAAACTTAGAAAGAATCTATTTGATTCACTTAAAAATAATTTTAACAAAACACTTAAACGAGTACTGAAAGGCAAAGATGAAACAATTAAAAAAATCGTGACCACTTATCCATCTTTACCATATTTATATGGATTAATAAACCAGGTAATCTAGCCAGACCCATAATCGGCTCCATAGGTTCGGTTTCCTACAAGTTATCGAAGTGGCTAGTAGATATGTCGAGCATAATTGTTGGCAAAATGTCAAATTTTAATGTAGAATTTTTTTTTTTACTTAGTTGAAAAATTAAGCACCATGACTGATTTAAATAATTTAAATAATTTTAGTATGGTTAGTTATTATGTCACTTGTTTGTATATAAAAGTTCCAGTTGATCATTTATTAAGTTTCCTATTTGAAGAACTCGGGCCTTACGATTTACCATTGTCTGTACCAAAAATCATTGAGTTTATTAAAGTTTGAATTGTTGATGCAAAGTTTGTGTTTAATGGCGAGTTTTACCCTCAGAAATTTGTTTGGTTTGGCAATGGGGAATCCTATCTCACCTGTCCTTAACAATTTGTACATGGAATATTTTGAAACAAGAATGCTTAATAAAATACTTCTCAATAGAGCTTATTGATAAAGATAAACTGATGTTTTATGCATAATGCCCAAAAATGTGGATGTAAACCATTTCCTTGTTGAATTAAATATTCTAGCTCTTTCCATAAAATAAGTCATTGCCTTTTTTAGATGTCATAATTATTAAGGCGAACCTTGATTTTAAATTAAAAATATAAGGAAACCAATAAATAACTGCTCTTATATGCACTATTATTCTTCACATCATGGTACAGTTAAACTTTGTGTATTTTCATCTATATTTTTCAGAGCTCTGCGTATTTGCAGCGCAGAGTTCATAGATGAAGAGATTTTGAAGATTTATGAAATAGCTAATGACCTAAAATACCCAAAATACTTAACAGATAATTCCTTTAAAATTGCCACAACTGCAGCTTACAATTCGAAAAAGCACAAACAAGCATAATCAACCAAGAATATATTGTTTTTCCTTACTTACGCAATTCATATTAAAAAGGCTGAGAAAGTTATATCAAGCAGGTCCATTGTTGATTTTAGTTATATAAATTAAATCCATTTATAATTAATAAAATTTGTGAGACATTTAAGCTATGCGAGGCATAACCTGCATAATTTTCACTTGACATGTATTTTGACCCTCCCACCTGAGTCATACTGGGTCGGATGTAAGATTGTGTAAGAGGTGACATCTCAGCCTTATAACCCTTCTGCTATTCAATTATTTTAATAGATCATTGATAATGTGAGAAATCATGAAAGTGCTTGGCCTAATAAGCCGAGCGTGCCATGTACGTTGAACTTCTTTAAAAAATAGAATTTTCACCAAAAAAATATTTAACAGAATGACATATAACTGTTTTTTTCATTGTCAATGATATACAGATTTTTTATCTTTAGAGCAACCTCTCTTACTAGTAGTAGTAGGTTCGCCGGTCTTGTCCCGGCCCGGGTCTTTTCCAGATGGTGGTAGGAGGAGGTGTTGATTCACCGGGAATTCTCCCGGCCCGGGTCTTTACCAGATGGCTCCCTGGCTCCGGCTCCCTGGCGTGGGAGTGTCAGAGACCTATGTCTCCCATGGAAGGGGATACCCCTCATAGGCGGGACCAACTGGCCCCAGGCCTACAGATAGATGGTAGGCCTCTCTGGTCTGCCACCTTCCCTAACGGGAAGGGCAGGCTTACGAGCTGCAGATGGCAGCAAGCTCCAGCCTTGGCACCTACCCTGCCCTAGAAGGGCTGGGCATGGTGATCGACCTGTTCCAGATGGTGACCCGGCGACCTCTCTTACTGAAAAGGAAATAGGAAAAACCCATTATACTACAAATTTATTCAATTACGAAAAGATATGGAAGACCCATTAAACTGGAGGCCTCTACTGGTGAAAAGAAAGAGAAAACCCATTAAACTATAGGACTGACTTAGTGGAGATAATTGTATATTATTTATGGGGGAGGTTTACACACATAGGGGTCATACAGTACCAGATGGAATAGAAGGCATTCAGGCTCAATTTAAAAAAAATGGAGCACAGATGCCATTCCTTAGATCAAGAGCCCCTCACCAGCATCAAGTAAATTTCCTTTAGAGGTTAATGAAAAAAAAGATAGGGAATATCTTTGAAACTATAATCACTTCTCTCAGTGACAAGAAATTAAGGACTACTCATTAGATTATAGACCTCTCTCAGTGAAACTCATTGCTTAAGAAAGGCTAAAAAAGCAGTAACGAGTGGTGGATAAAGCACTTGGAGAGAAAAAACCTAATAACTCTGAAGCAGCTGGAAGAAGGTTGTCTTTCATACAGTTTCTTGTGAAGATGAATCGGCTCGCTACCATGAGAGAAAACAAATCCCGCTAATCAGCTAATGGTCAACGACGGAAAATCACAAAAAAGTACAGCAGCGTACACAGCGCAGACAAGGACAAAAAACACGACGGTGAATCACAAAATAGCCTAGTACGCGACGCAGACAGAGACAACAACAACAAAAAAAAACAGAACAAACAAGACTCTCTCAGAAGTAAAAGTGAAAGAAAAATAGAGACAGTATCAAGAAGCAATGTAAGGATGTGTAACGGGGAGGTAGGGGGAGGTCGGTGATGAATAGGTACCCGGGGAGTGTTGCGGCTCTGGCGAGGGACAGCGGTGGTAGGAGCCAGAGGAAATGATGAACCTGAAGAAAGAGGAAGAGAACTGTTTATGAAAAGAGTTGGAAAAGAGAGAAGTGGAGGAGAAAGTGAAAAAAGAAGAAAGGGGAGAAAATACAATAAAAAATAAGAGCAATAAAAGGAAGAGAAGTGACGAAGAGGACGTGGCGGTTCTACGGATTTTTTTTTTATGGTCGACGAAGAAAATTTATGTAATTGAATCCTTATTTTTTCTCATAGATGATTGAGGTCGCATGCATAACATACATACGTAACTGCAGTCGTCTGTAGCAGGAATGAATGAATGAGACCGTCTTTAGGTCCTATTACATGAAAGACTGAGGCCGCTGTATACAGTCAAGATTGTGGGAGCCTGTAGACCTATAACATGGAAGACTGAGGCCGCCATTAGGTCTAACATGAAATATGGGAGGTTGAGGGTAGCTGAAAGCCTAACACATAAAGGCTAACCGCCTGTAGGTTTGTAAGATAATATTGCTGCTTCCTGTAGAATTATAACATATATAACCATAGATGAGTATAACAGGAATAATCCTGAGCCTCTCCCGAGAGCAACTCAATCTCGTTTGTGTGGAAATGGTTTTTGTAAAGGTATCTCCTTGGAGGCGCACAATAACACAGAGCTGGTAACATGTAATGTTCTTCCTACCATCAAACACTTGCAAAACCTGAAATCAAATTCAAGCAAAAAAGTATTATTGAATTGCACTAGGCTATTAAACAACAAATTATTTTTTTTAGAAAAAAATAACAATAATTACTGTTTTACTAAGCTGTTAAGTAATAACCATTTTATGTATATAAGTATTATTATTGTGTTAACAAGCATTCTAAGTTATAATAATCATTTATCTGAAAAGTAAATGGGGATTTAAACACAAACTAATTGAAATCTCACCACTATTTTGTTATTAAAGTTGTTAATTAAACGAAAATAAACAAGCAACACGTCAAGCTAATAGACTAATTCCGTGGGTTTTACTCTTCAAGGAGTGTGTCTTGATGCTGGTGAGGTCCCTTGAATCTTGGATCCAACCTGATTATCTACTATTTTCCCATTGTATGTGACCCTGTGGGTTTTGTGTTTTCCTCATGAATATAATAATAAATTCTTGTTTTCAGGACCCCGGGCGTCCACTGTGGAAAATCCCTATAGGGCACAGTGGCCACGGCATCTAAATGAGCCAACAGCCAATCAAAATATGGAAATATGTTCATTTGGCGCACTAATCTGTTTTCGGGGTGCGTGTCGGGGCACCAGAGATAGCCAGCTGCCTCTCAAACCAGGTATTAATGCATTAGGCAGACGGAAACCAGTCTTAGGAAAATAAGCTGATGGAGTAGCCACGGCCGCTGCTATTCCGACGGGAGTGTAGACAGCCCATAGTGTTGTGTGTTGTGGCAAGTGTATTGTACGTATTGTGGAAGGTGTGCTCTGTGCTGTGTAATATAGCTAGTGTTTTGTGTATATTGTAGCACATGTATAGTGTTGTTGCGGATATGTTGTGTTGCTGAAAATATGTTGTTAGTAAAGGAAATGGTTCTCTTATGAAAATTACTTTCAGGGAAAGATTCAACTATAAGGAAGGTTCTTAAAATCAGGTATAGTAGGAAAAAACTAATAGATTTAATACATAAAATAAAATTTTGGGAATCAGAAACATGTAGACGGTGTCGACAGACCTTTCAGTGTGACGATTAAGGAAAGTTAATTCTCGATGGTAATGAACTCAGGATGACTTGTTGTTTCAAAGAATACATAACTGCACTGCCCCATAATAAATGCTAAGCTCCACGGAATGGATGAGTGGATGTTGCCTCTGCCTTATTTTCTTTACACAGCTCATTTCAAAGTCCAGCTCTCTAAGGTATACCACCGCCCCCCAGGTTGCGACCCACAACCGTCGACTAACACCTTACTGCTAGGTGAACTGGGAGAGCAGGTGTAAGGAATCATGCCCAGTGTTACCACCCGTGCAGGGGATCGCAGGGTCGGCCAGTCTCTAGAATGCGCCACAAATAAAGCGTCTTCTGCAGATGTCCAAACCACAAAAACAAAGACATATAGGTTACTAAATGGTATCACACAATTAAGCAAGTCGTTAAAGGATAAATGGTGAAGTTACTTTAACGTTAAAGAAAATCTCTGCTGGTAACTATAAATTGAGTAAACTAAGCAACTCGAACATCGAAGAATAAACTCACTCGTACATTTCCCTAACCTGGCCTGAAGAAGAAGAGTTGTGGGTGAAGTTCCCTTCCTCTAGCTACCCAAACACCGGGTAAAGGTAATGCCATCGGGAAGCTACACCATAACCAATACCAGGAATTCCCGAAGACTACAAATATGACGCAACAGGTGGAGCTGCTTAGGATCACTGGCGCTGCCAGTTGGGGTTACAGCTGGGAATCTCGTGAATACTGGAAATAAATTGTAGAATAATTATATGCTTTCCCCCCTCCTCGCTTTGTGTTCTGGTGCATGTGTTGTGGCAGGTGTACGTTATATTGTCTGTATTATGTTGTGGAAGGTAAAGTTTGTTCTGTGTTACTTATGATTGAAGTATATCATGAAACTATTTTATTAGTTACAGTAGTTGAGGTTGAGCTCATGATGTCCTGATTTCTATAATGCGTTTCAAATATATTTTTTTTTTTTTTAAGTTTTGAATACTTGTATCACAGTACATTATTATTATAATAAAATAAAGCGCTAAACCGACAAGGGTCATGCAGAGCTCCGGAAGTTCACGCACCACGCAGCAGAGTCCGTCTGTTCATTGCCACATACATCAACGTGACCAGGGACCCAACAGAAAATGACGTCTTTGTTTTTGCTAGCTACACGGCGCAACCAAAGTTGAATACGAAGGACCAATGGATGAGGGGAATCAAATTGTTGTATAGCCTGTAAAGCGCTCTGGAATCCGGAATGATCACAAACGCCGAAGGAGACACACATGTGATACGGAGAAGCACTATGAGGATGGCATAGAACTCGGCGGTAAAAATACTAGCTGAGTCTACAAATGACCCCAGACAACATCGTCAGGAAAAAACCGCCGCGAACCCAACACCGTCAGAAGATTTAAAACCATCTGTATAAACAACGACAGCACGAGAATGTGACCGGATGTGATCAAGAAAAAGAGAGCGAGAAGCAGCCCTATGTAAGAGAGCTTAGGCGCATGCCAATAGGTGAGAACAGACATGAACCGTCATAACCTCCCAAGAGGAAGGGAAAAGGCAGATACTAGATGAACCTTCAAACATAAAGGGGTACGACTTGTATCCTGAGGTGCCCTCCGGACGAGACGAACGTTCCAGTCAGCATAATTGGTCAATCTTTCTGTTGGAACATGGGTTGAACGTTCATGGGACGGAGGCGGACGGAACATCCCTGACGTTCGCCACCCCAGAGGTATTGAGTGTAGGACACACCCCACCTCATCATTAATGGTGAGTTGATTTGCCGTTGTAGATAGGTGATACACATTATTATTCGTAAATGTTATGGGGTATTTTTGGGGACTTCAGTGTATGAGCCATTTGTAAGTCTGGGAGACCTGGGGTGTCCGTGTCAACGGTTCTTGCTGGAGGCCGCTTGCAAAGTGGCAGTTCGCGCTGATGGTCCTCGACTATAACCCAACAACTAAATCAATGTCTTAACATCTAAAAAACTGTGATGTAAGAACTATGTTAATAACCTACCTTCATACCCCAGTTCTCTCAATACTATATTAGCAAGAGGTTCATGAAAAAAGAAAAACAAATCCCATTTTCTTTACATGCTTCACTAAATAAAAAAGAAAGTTTCCAATGCTTGGGCTATTGCATATGTTTATTACTTCAGTATCGATGCTATTTATGATGTGTGCTGTGTTTTGAATGATTCTTCAGTTAGCTTTGGGATGATCCCATAATGCTTGCCAGCTTAGTTAAGGTCTCAGATGTTATTCTCTTTAGGCGTGTTTAATGCAGAAGGTATGAATATACAACCCACATGATTTTTTTTATATTGATTCCGATTCGACGAGTTGCTTCCCATTCAGTTTTAAGTTTCCAGTGGCTTCTTTATCTCTCTTAATCGTCTTGCTTTTGTTGGGGTTGAGTTCCCGTAGCTACTGTACTCGTTGAAACATATTTGTAGTTTGCTGTAGTTATCATGTAAATTCTGTTTATCCTCATGTGTCCATGTTCTCTTCAATAGTTTTGTATCTTTTCGCAAACACTGAAATTAAAGTGCCTCTCTTACATGTACCATTGCCAGGATACATGCAATAATTGATTCTTCTAGGAAATTATTCTTACTTCTCACTATCCTAATATATTTACCTTCTCTGCGATCCTCAGTACTTCTGCTTCTGATCAGTAGTCAGACTCGTTGTCCGTTGCGCCACAAGGCCGTGGTATAGTAATCTGACTGTCGTGATTACGGTACGTTAATACCTGATGGCCTACCGTACCTACTCTTAATTTTAATGTTGTGCATGGAGTATACATAGGTCACCTCTTCGTTCAGTTATTCCATTTTCTTTTCATTTTGAGGCAAAAAAGTATATCCAGATAACGTTGAGACGCATCTGTGTGTCAACCTTCAACTGTTTCTCATGAACCTATTTCAGCCCTCTCGAACACAGTATTATATTCCTTAATCGTCGCGTTAAAATATTTGAGTATTTTGGCTGTTAGCATTTGTCTCCCGGTCCTTCTATCCTCTTATATGGTCAGTTTTAATTCTTTAAATTTCTCCTTATCTAATTTTCCCAAGATTTTTGCGAAGCTCTGTTGTGTTGTGTAGTGTAGATACAGTTGTGTTGTTTGATATTTTGTAGTTTTGATGTTAGGCTATTTTAATTACTTATTTTTAGCTACAAGGGCTATGTTCATGGTGACCTGTCTTCAATATTTAATTTGCCATGTAACAAAACTTGATTGACCTTGCCAGGATTCGAACCTGGAATCTTCTGATCCGTAGTCAGACGCGTTATCCGTTGCGCCACAAGGCCGTGGGGTGAGAGTATGGCTAATATGTTATTGCAATCACATAATTTTATTTCCTGTTACTGCTGGCCGGACGCAAACTGACGTACGAACCACTGCCCGGCTTGTTAGGTACTGACTTTAGGTGCCTGTCCAGCGCCTTCATAGAAAGAGTTGGAATCCAGTTTTCTGGGTCCTACTTTATTAACCGTTTCAGATTATGACTTACTACCGTCGCGTTTTGACTGTCTTTTTTGGGGGGGAGGGGGACTCAATGTTTGAAGTTAGCCTGCATATAGTATATCCATTGTTAATGAATTCCACCGACTCTAACCCTTTGCACTGAAATAATCTTTTTAATTCCTTAATTTTCATCGGAATTTCTCGTTTCCACTGATTTTTTCAAGTTCTACTCCCTCTCATGTCAAAAAGTCTATCTCTGTCTGCTAAATCAATGTCACTGATCATCTAAAAAGTTGTGATGCAAGAACTTCTTTATTTTAAGGTTGGTAGAATTACTGACAATATGTTAAGTAAAAGGACACAAGTGCAACTAATGTGACATTTTATTGTGGCAACGTTTCGCTCTCCTGGAGCTTTGTCAAGCCGTCTTGACAAAGCTCCTGGAGAGCGAAACGTTGCCACAATTTTTTTTTTACATTAGTTGCACTTGTGTCCTTTTACTTAACAAAAACTATATAATAACCTACCTTCATATCCCAGTTCTCTCAATACTATATTAGCATCAGCCTAATAAAAAAAAATATCAAATTTTTCTTTACAAGCTACACCAAATAAAATGAAAGTTTCCAATGCTTGGGTTATTGCACATGTTTATTACTTTTGTATCGATGTTATTTATGATGTGTGCTGTGTTTTGAATGATTCTTCCGTTAGCTTTTGGATGATCCCATAATGCTTGCCAGCTCAGTTAAGGTCTCAGATGTTATTCTCTTTAGGCGTGTTTCATGCAGAAGGTATGAATATACAACCCACATGATTTTTTTGGTTATTGATTCCGATTCGACGAGTTGCTTCCCATTCAGTTTTAAGTTTCCAGTGGCTTCTTTACCCGTCTTAATCGTCTTGTGTTTGTTATGGGTGAGTTCCCGTAGCTACTGTACTTGTTGAAACTTCTTTGTAGCTTGCTATAGTTATCCTGTAAATTCTCTTTATCCCCGTGTGTCCATGTTCTCTTCATTAGTTTTGTATCTTCTCGTAAACACTGAAATTAAAGTACCTCTCTTACGTGTACCATTACCAGAACTTATTCTTCTTGGAAATTACTCTTACTTCTCACTATCCTTATATGTTTACCTTTTCTGCGATCCTCAGCACTTCTGCCTGGTGGAATTCTATAATATATCTAAATATCTTCCAATAACTGAAGAATGCTTTTACTGTTCGCAAAATGACCAGTGGGAAACATGTCAAAAGAGTTGATGAAGTCTTAACATTGTAAATCCACCAATAAATTCCTTTTGTGTTTGTGTATTCACGAAATTGTTTTCAGTTGACGATTTACAGCTCATGACTACGCATCTTAACTGTCGATATCGGTTAAGATGTAGTGTTACGAAACTGAGTTTAGTGTTTGCCTCCCTCCTGTGCCTCCCCTACGTTTATAGCTGCTGACTGTGGACAGTGAATTCCCCTCCTCGCTTCCCAGAAATCTATGATCTACACATTGTATTGAATCTCTAGATAGAACCTATTTGGCCATATCTAGGCTCACTTTTTTCTTAAGCTAGTGAGCTCTATCATAACTTTTGAGAACGGAACCCAGGACGAGGCTGATATCCTAAGTTCCTTCTTTTATGATATATATATATATATATATATATATATATATATATATATATATATATATATATATATATATATATATATATATATATATATATATAATATATATATATATATATATATATATATATATATATATATATATATATATATATATATATATATTTTCAACAAGTCGGCCGTCTCCCACGGAGGCAGGGTAACCCAAAAACAAAGAAAATCCCCAAAAAGAAAATACTTTCATCATCATTCAACACTTTCACCACACTCATACATAATCACTGTCTTTGCAGAGGCGCTCAAATACGACAGCTGAGAATAGTCCCTCCCAGCTGTCACTATCCCAGACCCTTCCTTTAAAGTGCAGGCATTGTACTTCAGATTTCCAGGGCTCAAGTCCAACTAAATCGATTAACTGGTTTCCATGAATCCCTTCACAAAATGTTACCCTGCTCACACTCCAACAGATCGTCAGGTCCCAAAAACCATTCGTCTCCATTCACTCCTATCTAACACGCTCACACATGCTTGCTGGAAGTCCAAGCCCCTCGCCCACAAAACCTCCTTTACCCCCTCCCTCCAACCTTTTCTAGGACGACCCCTACCCCGCCTTCCTTTCCCTACAGATTTATACACTCTCCAAGTCATTCTACTTTGATCCATTCTCTCTAAATGACCAAACCACCTCAACAACCCCTCTTCAGCCCTCTGACAAATACTTTTAGTAACTCCACACCTTCTCCTAATTTCCACATTCCGAATTTTCTGCATAATATTTACACCACACATTGCCCTTAGACAGGACATCTCCACTGCCTCCAGCCTCCTCCTCGCTGCAGCATTTGCAACCCATGCTTCACACCCATAAAGGAGTGTTGGTACCACTATACTTTCGTACATTCCCTTCTTTGCCTCCATGGATAACGTTTTTTGTCTCCTTTTTTCCTTCATCAATTCTATGGTTAACCTCATCCTTCATAAACCCATCCGCTGACACGTCAACTTCCAAATATCTGAAAACATTTACTTCTTCCATAATCCCTCTCTCCAATGTGATATCAATTTTTCTTTATTTAAATCGTTTGATACACTAATCACCTTACTCTTATCTATGTTCACTTTCAACTTTCTACATTTACACACTCTCCCAAACTCGTCCACTAACCTTTGCAACTTTTCTTTAGAATCTCCCATAAGCACAGTATCATCAGCAAAAAGTAACTGCATCAACTCCCATTTTGCATTTAATTCCCCATAATTTAATCCCACCCCTCTCCCCAACACCCTAGCATTTACTTCTTTTACAACCCCATCTATAAATATATTAAACAACCATGGTTACATTACACATTCCTGTCTAAGATCTACTTTTACCGGGAAGTAATCTCCCTCTCTCCTACACACCCTAAAAAGAGCCTCACTATCCTCATAAAAACTCTTTACAGCCTTCAGTAACTTACTACCTATTCCATACACTTGCAACATTTGCCACATTGCTCCCCTATCCACTCTATCATATGCCTTTTCTAAATCCATAAATGCAATGAAAACTTCTCTACCTTTATCTAAATACTGTTCACATATATGCTTCACTGTAAACACTTGATCTACACATCCCCTACCCACTCTAAAGCCTCCTTGCTCATCTGCAATCCTACTCTCTGTCTTACCTCTAATTCTTTCAATAATAACCCTGCCATACACTTTACCTGGTATACTCAGTAAACTTATTCCCCTATAGTTTTTGCACTCTCTTTTATCCCCCTTCCCTTTATATAAAGGAACTATACATGCTCTCTGCCAATCCCTAGGTACCTTCCCCTCTTTCATACATTTATTAAACAAAAATACCAACCACTCCAGCACTATTTCAACCCCTGCTTTTAACATTTCTGTCATGATCCCGTCAGTTCCAGCTGCTTTACCCCCTTTCATTCTACGTAATGCCTCACGCACCTCCTCCACACTCACATCCTGCTCTTCTTCACTCCTAAACGATGTTGTACCTCCCTGGCCAGTACATGAAATTACCGCCTCCCTTTTTTCATCGACATTTAAAAGTTCCTCAAAATATTCCCGCCATCTACCCGATACCTTCAGCTCCCCATCTACTAACTCCCCTACTCTGTTTTTAACTGACAAATCCATTCGTTTCCTAGGCTTTCTTATCTTGTTTATCTCCAAATTTTTTTCTTGTTTTCAGCAAAATTTCTTGACAGAGCCTCTCTCATTCTTTCATCCGCTCTTCTTTTGCACTCTCTCACCACTCTCTTCACCTTTCTTTTACTCTCCATATACTCTGCTCTTCTATTAACACTTCTGTTTTGTAAAAACCTCTCATAAGCTACCTTTTTCTCTTTTATCACACCCTTTACTTCTTCATTCCACCACTCACTCCTCTTTCCTCCTGCACCCACCCTCCTATAGCCACAAACGTCTGCCCCACATTTTAATACTGCATTTTTAAAACTATCCCAACTCTCTTCAACGCCCCACTGCTCATACTTGCACTAGCCCACCTTTCTGCCAATAGTTGCTTATATCTCACCCTAACTTCCTCCTCCCTTAGTTTATACACTTTTACCTTCTCTTACTTGCTGTTGCCATTTTCTTTTTGTCCCATTTACCTTTTACTCTAACTCTAGCTACAACCAAATAATGATCCGATATATCCGTTGCCCCTGTATAAACATGTACATCCTGAAGCCTACCCATCAACCTTTTATCCACCAATACATAATCCAACAAACTACTTTCCTTACGTGCTATATCATACCTTGTGTATTTATTTATCCTCTTTTTCATAAAATATGTATTACTTATTACCAAGCTTCTTTCTACACATACCTCAATTAATGGTTCCCCATTTACATTTACCCCTGGCACCCCAAATTTACCTACTACTCCCTCCACAACATTTTTACCCACTTTAGCATTAAGATCCCCAACCACAATTACTCTCTCACTTGGTTCAAAACTCCCCACACACTCACTCAACATTTCCCAAAATCTCTCTCTCTCCTCTACACTTCTCTCTTCTCCAGGTGCATAAACACTTACTATAACCCACTTTTCACATCCAACCTTTATTTTACTCCACATAATCCTTGAATTTATACATTTATATTCCCTCTTTACCTGCCATAACTGACTATTCAACATTATTGCAACTCTAGCTCTAACTCTATTTGAAACCCCTGACCAAATCCCATTTATTTCTCCCCACTGAAACTCTCCTACCCCCTTCAGCTTTGTCTCACTTAAAGCCAGGACATCAAGCTTCTTTTCATTAATGACATCTACAATCATCTCTTTCTTATCATTCGCACAACATCCACGCACATTCAAACATCCCACTCTGACGGTTTTCTTCTTTTTCTTTTTAGTAAGCTATACAGGAAAAGGGGTTACTAGCCGATTGTTCCCGTCATTTTAGTTGACTTTTACAACACGCATGGCTTACGGAGGAAAGATTCTTATTCCACTTTCCCATGGATATGAAAGGAAAAGCAATAAGAACAAGAACTATTAAGATAAAATCAAAGAAAACTCAGATGAGTGTGTATACATAAACGTGTACATGTTTGCGTAGCGTGACCTAAGTGTAAGTAGAAGTAGCAAGACGTACCTGAAATCTTGCATATATATATATATATATATATATATATATATATATATATATATATATATATATATATATATATATATATATATATATATATATAATTCAATTGATAATCAAAGAAAATATAAAATTAGAGAAAAAAAATGTAAGTTTATTGTAATAACAAATAAAAATATCAAGTTAAATAACCTGACTGATTCAAAATCGAAAAAGAAAAATATAATTTAAATTGACCAATGCTAACAACGGATGACTTGCTGGTATCTTGGAGGCTCCGTCCGATTTTCTTATACTACTGAGGTGATGAGGACAGTAAAAGTTGACCAGGATGACAGTATCGTAGGTATCATACACTCGGAAAGGAGCCTTACTCAATAAAGATGTTCATACGATTTTCCTAGAGCCGACTAGATGAAGAGGAGGCTAGTAGGGTCGGCCAGAACATCCAAATCGTAACTCAAACATACGATTGGGTAGGAACTCTGGTCAACAAACACACACACACACACACTTATGATGTAGATAACCCCTCGTGGTCCACAAACTGGAGCGATCCGATTCCAGTCCTACGGCCTGAGAAAAATACAAGTTACCAGAGGACACATAGTTTACGGCACAGAGACATAAGAGTAGCCAGATTAAACCTAAGTCAATATAGTTATATAATGATGAATCCCAAGGACTACGTACCGATAGTAGAGTCACGAGTAGAGGGACACTACTGGCTTACCCTGGCTACTAGGAAAACTCCAGTAGTTCTTCCCCGGGATGGTAGGGGGTGCTGACTGTTACAAAGCCGAGTAGTTTGACAAGGAGATAACTATTTGTTTACCAAAAAAATTTATACCAGCTGCTCTTATTCCTCACATATATATTCAAAGATGTGTGTGAAGTCCACCTTCAACCCTCCCTCACTCAAGTTATATTTCCTCATCACTCTGAGACTGAAGGAATATTTCCTAATAGCCTTGGGACACATCAGCATATTTAACTTCCTGTTCAGCCCCAATATACCTATTTATAGCTTTTGGAACAAGTATTTCCCTGTACATCATATGTTCTCCAAGTATTTTTTTTATTGCTATCATGTCTTTACAGATCATTCTTCATTCAGTCGTACGTTTTCGGGTTTTATTCTTTTAGTCTACGCTCATAAATATTCTGAGCTCTTTACTTTTACTAGTTTCTTGACATGGTAATATGTTGTGTGTTGTTGCTGGTGTTGTTTATGTTGGAAAGTTTGATAAAGTGCTGATGCAAGTGTCATAATTTCGTATGTGTAACTACAAGAGCAGAGCTAAGTACGTGGGTCTATTCTTAAGTCTTTAAGCTATCATCTAATAAAATACCTTCGACCTTGCCAGGATTTGAACCTGGAATCTTCTGATCCGTAGTCAGACGCGTTATCCGTTGCGCCACAAGGCCGTGATATAGTGATCTGAATGGCGTGATGTTGAATCCAGCTAATCATATTCCCTCCTAAATGAGGAAGGAGGGTTGATATTTAGCTCATTGGTTCTGCATTTGTTCACCGATTATCTGTTTTTACGTACTCCTCTTCCTGTCTGGTTCTGCCTATTTTGGAGTCAGTGTACAATGTCAGCATACAGTACAGTATGACTAGTTTTAATTTATACTGTTAGGTGCTGTTACCGCTCATGCCCACCATTCTGTCCATATGTACATTAGTTACTGTATCTGAGCATCTAAGATGTGTAATTAAGTCTGCTGGTCATTTGATGCTCTGTGTAACATCTGTACGTCAAAACGCATAATCGGTGAACAAATGCGGAACCAATGAGCTAAATCTCAACCCTCCCTCCTCATTTAGGAGGGAATATGATTAGGTTGTTTCAACATCCCGCCATTCAGATCACTATATCACGGCCTTGTGGCGCAACGGATAACGCGTCTGACTACGGATCAGAAGATTCCAGGTTCAAATCCTGGCAAGGTCGAAGGTATTTTATTATGTGATAGCTTAAAGACCTAAGACTAGAACCCACGCACTTAGCTCTGCTCTTGTAGTTACACATAGAAAATAATGACACTTGCATCAGCACTTTATGAACCTGAGTCACAATCCTCGCACTTCAGACTTGTATCTATCCACTTCATTTAATCCCATTAACAAGTACCGATTTATACTTATCTATTTCTGGTTGCGTGGATCGAGTCTAACCACTCGGCTCCAACTCTTAGCTGGCCATAACTGGATTCACTTCCTCTAAGGCTCATGGGCCCTGTAATACCGTTTTTTTGTTTTTTTTGTTTAAGTCATTTTTTTTTCTCCTGTCCACCATAATGTTAAAAAATATTTTTGATGATCTTGTTACTCATATTTTGTTAGTAAATTTTTGCTGTCTACTTATCAGTTTCCAAGTGTTGATGCGACTGTGTAGTAATTACCCATTTATAATTGCAGGTACAGAGGTATGTTCACGGTGTCCCGTCTACGGTTCTTAATTATCATAAAATAAAATTTGCTCGACCTTGCCAGGATTCGAACCTGGAATCTTCTGATCCGTAGTCAGACGCGTTATCCGTTGCGCCACAAGGCCGTGATATTCAACTGTCTTGCTTTTATCACTTGATCATATTTATTTGTGTGTATCTGCAGGGAGTTAGGATCTAGCACTTGAGATCTGCTTTTTGCTCATTGATTTGGGTATGACCTACTATCCTTTCTGTTAATTCTGACTTCACTATTTATCAATCCATTTGTAAAGTTTTATTCCACTACTGTTCGTCTATCCCTAATACATGCCACTTGTTCCCTGTCTTCACACTGAAATTATCTTTGCTTACATCACTCCGGCTCATCTAAAATTCTAGTTTTCCTTTGTGTTCTTCTTTCCTGCTAATTTTTTTTTATGTTCTTATCTACTTAGTCAATGTCTCTTTTAGTTCTCTGATAGTCAGCTAATGCAGGATCTACCATCTTAACCTATTGCGCGTCTCTCCGTACTGACACCAATGGTATGACAAGGTAAGCCTATGAAATTTCGAATTTTTCTTTATATGCTTGTTGAAACGAAAATTACATTGTGATTATATGAGTTGCTTTCCCACGAGTTCTTTCCTTTGGCTTCCATCCAACCTTATCTGCTCTCGCTTTCTTTCACTTGTCAAGATTGAATTCCAACAGCCTATTTTTACACTTATTAATGTCATCTGATATAAAATATTGCGTTCGTAATTTATCCTTGACAGATTTGCACCATCCTGCAGTCATTTGTATAAATAGGTCTATTTCCTAGACAGGTGATTTTTACATTTGTTCGAAACCAGAATTGGCTCAGGAACTGATTCTTGAAGGAACTACAGCTGCTTCTTATAATCTGATATCTTTTCCGCCACGTTGACTCTGTTCACTCTTATATATTCCTCTGTAAATCTCGGTCACCTCCAAGTAACTCAAGCAAACTTCCTGTGTGCAAATTAACCCTCGGAGAAATATGTTAAAGGCCTTTTGAAAGTTTTAGAATAAACATTCCACCAATTCATTCTTTTTTCTCTAGTGTGTCGTGTGTAGATGCTAGTGTGCTCACCAAGAGGTTTTTCAAGGTGTTTATTTTCAGCCCCTTCCTATGTATTTAAACTTGTATAGATCATTTTTACTGATTTTTTCCCTCTGGCGTTTGCTTCATCAAATCTCGTTTTATTGCATTCTACTTATCACCCTAAGTGTCTTTCTATAAACTTTAGCTTGCATCGACGTACCATGGCTCCCTCTCCTAGCATCTAAGACAGCCTGCTCATATCCACTAATCAATTTAGTATGTACCAACTTAAAAAAGAAGTTTAGAACAAACCCATTAACAACCTAACATCAAGAGAGTTTCCTTGAGGTAAATACACCAGCACTAAACGTTTAACGTTAACTAGAAGAAACATTTTCCAATAATTTCACAGAGATCAAGTTCAACAAAATTTGAGCCTACTCACCCATGAATCGCTCAGTACATTTTATACGATGCATGAGCTATTAAAGAATGTTATTCAAAATGTTTTATCTTAATCAGGAAAAAATGCTAAACCCGTAGAGGTCCTATAATAGCTGTGGAATGGGAGCCATTCAAATTAAGTATAAAAAAATGAAAGATAAGTCCAATTCCTTGAGTCAAAATCCTCTTACCAGCATCAAGGAAAAATAATGTAATAATGTAAAATGAAACTATACCATTTCGTTATTTAAACTGACAAAATGGTCCCTACATTCTATATATAGTTTTTTTAAGTAGGGTAAACGTGTTGAAATTTTGGAACCGCACAGAGGCGGTTTTCTACAGTTATCAAATATTAGGTATTTATACCCGTACTATTGCAATGCATTCCACAGTCTGAATCACAATGACAGACATGTATGCATGCTGTACTTAGAGTTCAAAGCTGGAATCAGAGGGTCCCCTCTACTCCCCTTGAAGATCCTTCAGTGGAACATTTGTGGGCTGCGACGGAAACTTCACTTAGTGATTGAAGCTGCAGTACAAGATGAGATCGATGTCTTCCTGCTCCAGGAGACACTTACCAAACCACCACATCAATCACCGCCACATATTCCGGGATTCTCGGCTAACCTTCAACGCCTGGAAGGCATCGGCAGGGGCACGGCAGTCTACGTCAGGAATACTATCCCTCACTCTATCTCCACTGACCCCATCGACTGCGGGGAGGGCGTGGAGGTACAGGCCGCCACCTTACACCTTCCGGATGGACCTCTCGTGGTTTACAACATATACAGAAGCCCTCGGTCCAACCTTGACATTTCAGAGGTGGATGCACTCGCCCCTCTGGAGGGTCTTGTTGTGGCTGGGGATGTCAATGCCCACCACCCAATACTTAATTCTGTCTCCCCACCAACGCAGCAGGGAGGCACCTTGCGACTGTGCTGGAGGATGTACCTGAGATCGCCCTCCTCAACAATGGGGAGCCAACCCATCACTACGGTGGCCGTCTGGACATCACACTCATCTCCAGACGGCTGCTCTCGAGTGCAAGTTGGGAGGTCCACCCCCGTCTAACCAGTGATCACTTTGCAGTGGTCACTACACTGATGGTCCAGCGGCACCCGCCTCCCACGCATACCCCCAGATGGAATCTCAAGAAGGCCGACTGCCAGTGCTTCCGGGAGGTCATCGAGCACTGGTGGGAGGAGACTACTCTACCAGAAGATCCAGATGAGGCGGCTCAGAACCTACAGGCATCCTTCACATTGGCAGCTGAGGCAGCCATACCTAGGATTACGGGCGGTGGGTCGTACAAGCGTGACTGGTGGTTCTACAATGAGGTAATCAAGGAACAGAACCACCGCATCAATGTCGTCCGCAAGATGCACAGGCGCAATCCCACGGCCGAGTCCATGCGTCTGCTAAGGAAAGTGGTACGGCATGCGCGCCATGTCTCGCACAGGGTCCGGCAGGCTAAATGGTTTGAGTGGTGTGCCTCCCTCAGCTACTCCACCACCTTATCTGAGATATGGATCAAGCTACGAATGGCCACTGGGCAGTGTCGCAGTGTGGCTCAAGCACACACAGATCCCGCAACAGAGGCTGAGCGACTGGTGGAACTCTTCACCTCCAGAGCGGCTATGGCTCAACTGCCTCAGGATCTCCAGGACCTACAGGCCACTCTCCTTCCTAGAAGGGTGGAGGCAATCCAAGAGGCATGCCGGGCAAAGGATGCCATCGACGAAGACTTCACTGACCGGGAGCTCCAGGCAGCCTTCACATCTCATCGGGACACTGCGCCTGGGCATGATGGTGTCACCTATGGAATGATCACTCGGTCTGGCCAATCTGGTCACGAAGCTGTCCTGGGGGTTATCAACCGGACTTGGAGAACCGGCAGACTCCCTGCTGTATGGAAGGAGGCTGACATCATACCAATTCCTAAACCCGGGGATCCTGGCAGTGTGAGACCCATCTCCCTCACCAGTTGCATCTCCAAGGTGTCTGAGAGGATGGTGCTGGAGCGACTGAGGTGGAAGCTTGGCCCTCCTCATAAACACCTCTATGGGTTCACCAGAGGAGTGGGCACCTTTGAAAGCCTTACCACCCTACTGGCCAGCATTGGGTCGGACGCCCAAGCCCACATTGTTGTCTTCCTCGACCTTGAGAAAGCTTTCGAGCTCGCCACTGCACCTGCCGTCCTTGCACTCTTGGCCCGCAGAGGAGTTAAGGGCAGGCTGCTTGCATGGCTTCGATCCTATCGCCAGGACAGGCGGGCCCGGGTCCGTTTCCAGGGGCATACCTCTTCTCTCAAGACCCTCGAAAACGGCACTCCACAGGGCGGGGTGCTTAGTCCCGCCCTGTTCAATGTACTGATGCACCAGCTTGTGTGCTTGCCTATCTTCATAGGAACCTTCCTGCTTAGCTACGCCGATGACCTGGCGCTTGTCGTATCCAGGAAGCGCCGGCTGTTGCAGCGAGCCCAGGAGGACCTCGATCTGCTGGCTTCCACTTGCCGTCGCCTGGGGCTCAAGATATCTGCACCAAACTCCAAAGCCATGATCCTTCGCACTAGGGAACTCAATGAGAGGCTGCAGATCCTGGGCATCAACCTGGAATGAGTTCACAGCTATAGGTACCTTGGCATCTACATCGACAGGCGCCTCACCTTCCAGAAACATGTACGCCACATCAAAGAGAGAGCTCTGCAGAGGGTCCGGGCAATGAGTGTCATAGCCAACCCTAAGATCGGGGCCAGCCTCGAGGTCATGAGGTTGTTTTAC
This sequence comes from Cherax destructor, assembly GCA_009830355.1. Lineage (NCBI taxonomy): Eukaryota > Metazoa > Arthropoda > Malacostraca > Decapoda > Parastacidae > Cherax > Cherax destructor. The sequence goes on from WNWK01007937.1 coordinate 70,158, forward strand.
ATACAGGCCGTACGCTCGCTCATCGACTACGGGGCGCTTGCTCTGGTTCACGCCAGGCCCACGAACATCAAGTGTCTCTGTGTGGTCCAAAACACAGCTGAACTGGCCATGCTGGGGGCGCCTAGGTGGGCCAATGCGGTGGCTCTGAACTTCGAGGGCCAGCTGCAGCCCCTTGAGAACAGGATCCAACTTGTAGCTGCCAAGAGGAAAGCAAAGTACCTCCGCCTCCCGGGAGCTGACAAACTAATAAGGAAAATACGGGTCCACCAGGGACATGTCATACCAATGCACCGCGGCCGCCGGTGGTTGTGGTCAGTTCCAGATGCCACAACGAAGCTCCTGCAAATGTCATTGCTTCAGGATGGAGGCTGCGACAGACCTGCAGCGAACTACACGGTGCCGCCCCCTTGGGCGCCAGAGCTGTTGGCAGTGCACTGGACAGCCCTACCAGGCAGCAAGAGGCATTGCCCCCAGCACATTCTGTAACGACTTGCTTCAGCTAGCATTACGGGTGTGGAAAGCCCTGGGTGTGTACCGTATTACACTGATGGCTCCAGAGACCCAGAGGCGGGCCGCACAGCTGCTGGGATGTTCCACAGCAATCTGACAGCAGGTTGGCGCCTCCCGGACTATTGCACCATATTCCAGGCTGAACTCTATGCCGTTCAAGAAGCTCTGCAGCATGCAATTTCAGACCATCAGCATCCCCCCGTCATCCATGTTGATTCCAAGTCAGCAATCCAGGCAATTATGCACAAAGAGCCAAGGGACAACATACACTTACTCACGTTCATTCGGGGCGACCTGCAGACGCTCATGGCCCAGGGTCGCAGAGCCACCATCAACTGGATCCCGAGCCATGTGGGTATCCCCGGCAATGATGCAGCAGATGAGGCTGCTAAGGCCGCAACGCTCGAGGTACAGCCACGTGGTGCAATCGCCATCAGCCTCAGCCAGATTATGCTATGGGCTACCAGTGCGGCCAGGCGCCCACTTCCTGACCATGGGGATTCCCGGAGCCACCGCTGGTATGACAGGGCGACTCACAGGGCGCCACCGCCAACCATTCGGAAGCAGACCAGGGAACTGCGGGTGGCTATCCACCGCCTACGCTTAGGGTATCCCACCACTGCACGGATCGTTGAACGGGCAAGAGAGGAGCTCTGTGCCCACTGTGACCAGATAGTTTCGACACCCCTGGTGCACTACCTGTTAGACTGCCCAGCTACATTGCCCCTTCGCCGCAGACACTTCCCGATGACCCTGGTGGGGTGGGCTCGGGAAGATGAGGCGGCACATCTGGTGTACTTGGCCGTCAAAGATTTGGAGACCTTACTCCCAGTCATTGCACGTCACTCGCTTCCCCGCTGACGTTGCTGTGAAGGCCTGCTGAGGGCCTCCGTTGCACCCTGCACCAACCACCATTGGAGCAACCTACCTTTTGGGACGTCGTTTGTCCATAGATTCGGAGAGGACCCCTCTTCCCACCAAAGGAATGCCACACATGTACCTTTAACGTCGATACATGACACTTCCCTACCGGGGAGCCGATGCCGGGTCACCAAATTGGAAGAGACCCGGGCCGGGATCCATACCGGGAGATCATATAGAATAGAATAGAAAGAGTGAATGCCAAGCTTTCTTTCAATATAGGTCAACAACGGTGAAAGTTTAAACCAGTCAGAAAAGGCTTTTTTAACAGTGCCATTAAAATTTTAAAATTGCACCTACTCAGACTAAACTCATGGGAGTCATTCTTCTTACAGAATATTTTGAAGGGAATCAGAAGCACCGGAAATTTGGGACTTAAAACACACATCTGAATTTCACTCTCCGCCGTCGTGGAATTAGGAGGCAACATTTTTGTAACACTTGAAGCAACGCAGCTGAGCGTTTTGGAAGTTATTGGAGCCATTTCCCGGATGCTGGAAATTGGCTCATCATGTTTGGTCATTGTATATATGCATATACCAATTGTTTCAAGAATATAGCCCTCGATACAGTATACAAGCATCGAAAATTTGAAGCCGATTGGAGTTATGAGCGAAAGAAAAAAGGTTGGAAGAAAAAATGAAAGGAAAATAATTGAGGCAACCACTTAAAAGTCCCCTTTGAGGGATACCTAACTTGGTCAATTAGCAAGATATATATATATATATATATATATATATATATATATATATATATATATATATATATATATATATATATATATATATATATATATATATATATATATATATATGTCGTGCCGATTAGGTAAAACTTGCGATTTTGGCTTTAATAGCAACGCTCACCTTGCCATATAAGACAAGTCAAAATTTGTGTATGCAATAATTTCGCCAAAATCATTCTGAACATAACGAAAAAATATATTTCATTGTGTTTGTTTATTATTAAATTAATGTTAACGTGTCTAAAATATATTTAGTTGGGTTAGGCTAAATTAAATTGCGCTTGTTATAATAAGGTTAGGTAGGTTTTCAAAGTTTCTCTTGGTACAAAATCATAAATTCTTACATTAACATAAATGAAAAAAATATATCTCTAGACGTATAAGAGAAAATTTTAGAAAGGACCTAATTTTAGATGAGTTCTTGCTAATTGACCAGTTTTACCTAATCGGCACGACATATATATATATATATATATATATATATATATATATATATATATATATATATATATATATATATATATATATATATATATATATATATATCTGAAGTAGGTTGGTAGACAGCAACCACCCAGGGAGGTACTACCGTCCTGCCAAGTGAGTGTAAAATGAAAGTCTGTATTTGTTTTACATGATGGTAGGATTGCTGGTGTCTTTTTTCTGTCTCATAAACATGCAAGATTTCAGGTACGTCTTGCTACTTCTACTTACACTTAGGTCACACTACGCAAACATGTCCACGTTTATGTATACACACTCATCTGAGTTTTCTTTGATTTTATCTTAATAGTTCTTGTCCTTATTGCTTTCCTTTCATATTCATGGGGAAGTGGAATAAAAATATTTCCTCCGTAAGCCATGCGTGTTGTAAAAGTCAACTAAAATTCCGGGAACAATGGGCTAGTAACCCCTTTTCCTGTATAGATTTCCTAAAAAGAAAAAAAAGAAAACTGTCAAAGAGGGATGTTTGAATGTGCGTGGATGTTGTGCGAATGATAAGAAAGAGATGATTGTAGATGTTATGAATGAAAAGAAGCTGGATGTCCTGGCTTTAAGTGAGACAAAGCTGAAGGGGGGTAGGAGAGTTTCAGTGGGGAGAAATAAATGGGATTAGGTCAGGGGTTTCAAATAGAGTTAGAGCTAAAGAAGGAGTGGCAATAATGTTGAATAATCAGTTATGGCAGGTAAAGAGGGAATATTAATGTATAAATTCAAGGATTATATGGAGTAAAATAAAGGTTGGATGTGAAAAGTGGGTTATAGTAAGTGTTTATGCACCTGGAGAAGAGAGAAGTGTAGAGGAGAGAGAGAAATTTTGGGAAATGTTGAGTGAGTGTGTGGGGAGTTTTGAACCAAGTGAGAGAGTAATTGTGGTTGGGGATCTTATTGTTAAAGTGTGTAAAAGAGTTAGGGAGGGAGTAGTAGGTAAATTTGGGGTGCCAGGGGTAAATGTAAATGGGGAACCATTAATTGAGCTATGTGTAGAAAGAGGTTTGGTAATAAGTAATACATATTTTATGAAAAAGAGGATTTAATTGAGCTATGTGTAGAAAGAGCTTTGGTAATAAGTAATACATATTTTATGAAAAAGAGGATAAATAAGTATACAATGTATGATATAGCACGTAATGAAAGTAGTTTGTTAGATTATGTATTAGTGGATAAAAGGTTGATGGGTAGGCTTCAGGATGTACATGTTTACAGACGGGCAACGGATATATCGGATCATTATTTAGTTGTAGCTACAGTTAGAGTAAAAGGTAGATGGGACAAAACGAAAATGGCAACAGCAAGTAAGAGAGAGGTAAAAGTGTATAAACTAAGGGAGGAGGAAGTTATTGTGAGATTCAAGCAACTATTGGCAGAAAGGTGGGCTAGTGCAAGTATGAGTAGTTGGGGGGAGGGGGGTTGGAAGAGAGTTGGGATAGTTTTAAAAATGCAGTATTAGAATGTGGGGCAGACGTTTGTGGCTATAGGAGGGTGGATGCAGGAGGAAAGGGAGTGAGTGGTGGAATGAAGAAGTAAAAGGTGTGATAAAGGAGAAAAAGGTTGCTTATGAGAGGTTTTTACAAAACAAAAGTGTTAATAGAAGAGCAGAGTATATGGAGAGTAAAAGAAAGGTGAAGAGAGTGGTGAGAGAGTGCAGATGAAAGAATGGGGAAGACTCTGTCAAGAAATTTTGCTGAAAACAAGAAAAATTTTTGGAGTGAGATAAACAAGGTAAGGAAGCCTAGGGAACGAATGGATTTGTCAGTTAAAAACAGAGTAGGGGAGTTAGTAGATGGGGAGCTGGAGGTATTGGGTAGATGGCGGGAATATTTTGAGGAACTTTTAAATGTCGATGAAAAAAGGGAGGCGGTAATTTCATGCACTAGCCAGGGAGGTATAACATCGTTTAGGAGTGAAGAAGACCAGGATGTGAGTGTGGGGGAGGTGCGTGAGGCATTATGTAGAATGAAAGGGGTAAAGCAGCTGGAACTGATGGGATCATGACAGAAATGTTAAAAGCAGGGGGAGATATAGTGTTGGAGTGATTGGTATTGTTGTTTAATAAATGTATGAAAGAGGGGAAGGTACCTAGGGATTGGCAGAGAGCATGTATAGTTCCTTTATATAAAGGGAAGGGGGATAAAAAGATTGTAAGAATTATAGGGGAATAAGTTTACTGAGTATACCAGGAAAAGTGTACGGTAGGGTTATTGTTGAAGGAATTAGAGGTAAGACAGAGATTAGGTTTGCAGATGAACAAGGAGGCTTTAGAGTGGGTAGGGGATGTGTAGATCAAGTGTTTACATTGAAGCATATATGTGAACAGTATTTATATAAAGGTAGGGAAATTTTCATTGCATTTTCGGATTTAGAAAAGGCATATGATAGAGTGGATAGGGGAGCAATGTGGTAAATGTTGCAAGTGTATGTAATAGGTAGTAAGTTACTGAATGCTCTAAAACGTTTTTTTGAGGATAGTGAGGCTCATGTTAGGGTGTGTAGGAGAGAGGGAGATTACTTCCCGGTAAAAGTAGGTTTTAGACAGGGCTGTGTAATGTCACCATGGTTGTTTAATATATTTATAGATGGGGTTGTAGAAGAAGTAAATGCTAGGGTGTTGGGGAGAGGAGTGGGATTAAATTATGGTGAATTAAATACAAAATGGGAGTTAACACAGTTACTTTTTGCTGATGATACTGTGCTTATGGTAGATTCTAAAGAAAAGTTGCAAAGGCTAGTGGACGAGTTTGGGATTGTGTGTAAAGGTAGAAAGTTGAAAGTGAATATAGATAAGAGTAAGGTGATGAGGGTATCAAATGATTTAAATAAAGAAAAATTTGATATCACATTGGAGAAAGGGATTATGGAAGAAGTGAATGTTTTCAGATATTTGGGAATTGACTAGTCAGCACATGGGTTTATGAAGGATGAGGTTAACCATAGAACTGATGAAGGAAAAAATGTGAGTGGTGCGTTGATGTATCTGTGGAGACAAAAAACGTTATCCATGGAGGCAAAGAAGGGAATGTACGAAAGTATAGTGGTACCAACACTCCTATATGGGTGTGAAGCATGGGTTGCAAATGCTGCAGCGAGGAGGCGGCTGGAGGCAGTGGAGATGTCCTGTCTAAGGGCAATGTGTAGTGTAAATATTATGGAGAGAATTCGGAGTGTGGAAATTAGGAGGAGGTGTGGGGTTACTAAAAGTATTAGTCAGAGGGCTGAAGAGGGGTTGTTGAGGTGGTTTGGTCATTTAGAGAGAATGGATCAAAGTAGAATGACTTGGAGAACGTATAAATCTGTAGTGGAAAGAAAGCGGGGTAGGGGTCGTCCTCGAAAAGGTTGGAGGGAGGGTGGTAAAGGAGGGTTTGTGGGCGAGGGGCTTGGACTTCCAACAAGCATGTGTGAGCGTGTTAGATAGGAGTGAATGGAGACGAATGGTTTTTGGGACCTGACGAGCTGTTGGAGCGTGAGCAGGGTAACATCTTGTGAAGGGATTCAGGGAAACCAGTTAATTGATTTAGTTGGACTTGAGTCCTGGAATGGGAAGTAAAATGCCTGCACTTTAAAGGAGGGGTCTGGGACAGTGACAGCTGGGAGGGATTTATTCTCAGCTGTCGTATCTGAGTGCCTCTGCAAAGACAATGATTATGTATGAGTGTGGTGAAAGTGTTGAATGATGATGAAAGTATTTTCTTTTTGGGGATTTTCTTTCTTTTTTGGGTCACCCTGCCTCGGTGGGAGACGGCCGACTTGTTGAATATATATATATATATATATATATATATATATATATATATATATATATATATATATATATATATATATATATATATATATATATATATATATATATATATATATATATATATATATATTGTATGCACACAATCAGGAGATGCTATCAAAATGTTACCGGATTCGAATTATCTGGGTGAAATATGGTGGCAGCGTAAGTCCCACTGCATTGTACATGTCTTTGTGAAGAAGCGTGGCGAGTTTCAGTGTGGTCAACCATTCCGTTGGGGTTAGATGGTCTTTTTTTTGTCGTATTATAAATGCTTTTTTGCATTTTTTTGTGTAAATCATTGCAGTCTTTCAAACTCTGTAAAACAACTAATGAAACTCACTGAATGCTACATATTATCAATACGACATTTATCTTCGCTAGTATGTAGGGTCTAAAACCATCAACAAACAACAAATTACCTTTCATCAGGGGACTGCTCACAGACTCAAATGCAATGTTTGCTTCTTTCACAGAGACCCACATAAAGGATCACTTTGAGAATGAAACAGATCCCAGGTTATAACTTATTCAGATGCGGCAGAATAAACAGGCAACAAGGGAGGGCGTTGGCCTGTATGTCAGAAAGTCTCCTTTGCTCGGAATTACTAAACTTCTCAAATGTTGTAGTTGCAGTTTTGGCGGTAATATTTAAAAACCAAAACCTTGTCATTGTGGTTGCGTACAAGCCTCCTGATGCAACTTCCCAACAATTCCAGGAAGAACTTTTGAAAATTGATCACTGCCTCTAAAATCTCCCAACTCCTGCCCCAAACATCTTGCTGCTGGGTGACTTCAACTTAAGACACCTAAAATAGACACGTAGCAAACACTGTTTTAGGAGAGATAACCCCATGAGGCAGCTCAGATGAAAATTCACACACACACACACACACACACACACATTTCTTCAGCCACAGAGTAGTCAGGAAGTGGAATAGTCTAGAGAAAGATATAGTCAGGCAGGAACCATACATAGTTTTAAGACGAGGTATGATAAAGCTCATGGAGCAGGGAGAGCAGAGACCCAGTAGCGGACAGCGAAGAGGCGGGGCCAGGAGCTGAGTCTCGACCCCTGCAACCACAATTAGGTGAGTACAATTAGGTGAGTACATGAGCTATTAAATCTCTGCAACAAATTCACCTTAAGCAAGCAAACATCGGAGCCAACAAGACTGGAAAATACACTTTACCTCATCTTCACTTCACTAATAATTATGATCTGATACGAAATTTAAGAGTATCAAAAACAATACACTCAGCTTATAGCATAAAAGAAGTAAAGATATGTATGGCCGGGTCCTGACCAGCATAAAGTGATCAGATATGAGGACGCCTTCACCAAATTCAACTTCAGTAACAAAATCATACAGTGGGATCAAATCAGTCATGTCCTAAATGAAACAAGTTGGGAAGATATCCTAAACCACACGGATTCGAACCTCTGCCTAAAAAGAATGAACTCAGTGGCGCTTGAGGCACATTTCTTCAAGAAGAAAGAAGAGAAGATGTAAACTAGAAAGAGAGAAATGCTCTTTATACAGGTGAAGGTGAAGAATCACATAGCAGCTAAAAAAGGCCAGTATATCTGAAGTACGAAAGGAGGCACTGGCCAGAGAAATAGCAAATATCGAACTTAAGGTTAAGGAATCTTACAGGAGACAAGAAACACAGGAAGAACTTAAAGCCATAAATTAAATTGAAAGAAACCTAAAATACTTCTTTTCGTATGCCAAATTATGGGCAAAAACAACATCCAGTATTGGACGCCTACTTAGATGAGTTAGGGCTTTCACAGATGACAACAAGGAAATGAGTGAGATTCTGAAGTCACAATATGACTCAGCGTTCATTGAGCCGCTAACCAGACTAAGAGTCGACAATCTAAATTAAATTTATATGACCGAGACTCAAAATTTGGTTAATTCAAAAATTTCCGATATTATAGTACCACAAGACTTTGAAAAAGCAAAAAATGACATGCCGTTGCACTCTGCCCCAGACCCAGACTCGTGGAATTTATTGTTCATCAAGAACTGCAAGCAGTCCCTTTCACGTGCCTTAGGTATTCTATGGAGAGGAAGCATGGTTACAGGGGTCATCCCACAGTCATTAAAAACAACAGACATAGCCTCACTTCACAAAGATGGCAGTAAAACATATACAACGAATTACATACCGATAGCACTAACGTCCCACATCATAAAAAGTTTCTGAAGGATTCTAAGAAGCAAGATCGCCACTCACTTATATACCCATCAGCTACACAACCCCGGACATGATTTAGAGCAGGTCGCTCCTGCTTATACCAGCTACTGGACTTCTATGACATAGTCTTGGATGCTCTGGAGGACAAACAAAATGCAGATGTAGTATACATACACTTTGTGAAAACCTTCGACAATTGCGATCATGGTGTAATAGCACACAAATGCGTGATAAAGGAATAACAGAAAAGGTTGGTAGATTGATGTATAACTTCCTAACAGAACACAAAGAGTATTAATAAACAAAGTAAAGTCAGAGACGGCTACAGTGAAAAGCTCTCTCTTACAAGGTGCAGTTCTCGCTCCCATCCTGTTCCTCATCCTCATATCTGACACATACAGAAATGTAAGCCATAACACCGTGTCTTCATTTGCGGATGACACCCCAATTTGCATGACAATGTCATCCATCGAAGACACTACGAGTCTCCAAGCGGACATCAACCAAATCTTTGAATGAGCTGCTGAAAAAAATATGAAGTTTAATAACCACACATTTCCATTACTACGCTATGGAAAACTCAAAGAAATTAAAATTGTATCGAGTATAAAACAAATTCCACACAATAGTGCGAAAAATTAATATGGAGGACCTAGGAGTTATAATGTCAGAGGCTCTCACTTACGAAAATCACAACAATGTATGTATACTACATCTACTAGGAAAATGATAGGATGGATAATGAAAACTTTCAAAACTAGGGATGCCAAGCCCATGATGATTCTCTTCAAATCGCTTGTTCTTTCTAAGCTGGAATATACTGTACAATAACGGCCCTTTAATGATCTCTTCAACGTGTCTAGAGGAATATTAATCTTCATAAGTGACAAAAGCCTATTGTGGCCGTCTTGAATTTCAAGACTCTCCTTGTCTCAAATTCCAGAAGACTGGTCACAAAATAATAACAGATATATTTAGTATCACAATTTAAACACCATTTGAATGAACAGTAAGTTTTATCACAGTTTTCATCTTTATTTTTTATGTGTGAGCTTAACCATTGACCCAATGATCACTCGAGGGTGAGCAAGATTTAGATGGGTATTTTCTTTAGGGTTTGTGAGTCTCAGTAAATTTCAGATCGATACATTAACGTTCCTATGTCTGCTTAGTGATTTCTTTTAGGTTGAACAAGAGAATAACAGGTGACAAAAAATTTTCTTGTGCGAGACTTAGCGGTAACTACAAAGCATAATTTTGATACAGTGGCTGACGAAATTCCTATATTTCCTTCACTTTTCCTATCAAGCAGTGTGGAAGAATATCAGGGGGGTCATTAAACACATTTCACCAAAAGGAACGAATGAGGTTTGGAAATTCGTTTTCATGAATTAACATAGGAAAGTGAACTCCATCTCGCAGTGCCAAACATAAAACTGAATAATCATCTAATAGACACACAAAAAATACCATGTTTTTCTAGCATAACAAGAGTAATGTCAGACGTAAACAGCGCCATCACAACACCAATCATGCATGAGAGCAATTACACACAATTACTTCCATGGAATGAATTCATTATCCTGTGGAAGAGGCTACTACCAAAAGAACTCACCAATTCAAAGATTAATCAGACGGATTTATGACAGCAATATGTTTGTATACAAAGTCTTAAAACACTACTTACAACGACCTGGTATATAATTAGTGAGGCTGTTAACACCGAGACTTGGCCTCATCCACTCTGCATTCACTAACCGAGTTAATTACAACTTACACGAGAGGAACACCTTACTTTCTTGCAATTTTTTCTTCCGTGTTTTCCAAGAAAGATACTCAAGGCTTGCAACAAAGGTAGTTATTGTCAGCTTGCAAACAAAAAGCAGATATAACGTTGAGATTTCTGATGTTTGTTAACTTACCTTTTAAATGCGTCTTTTTAGCTACAGAGGAACGTCTCTCAGCCTTTTTAATTGCTTAATCGCTAATAAAGAAATTAAGAATATTTGATCAAGAAATGTTCTAAAATATAGCCGATATAAATACTGGTTATATTTATATTGGCAATATTATAAAATAGAAAAATAAAAATACTTGAGAGTATTGGTATACAAGCATGTCTAGTAGTGTGTTGGAATATCTGCCTGTATGTCTGCCTTAGCTGCTTGACTACTTGTCTGCCTGCATTAGTTTGCTAGTCTGTCTGCCTCATATGTTTCTGTGCCAGTTACTAATGCACACTCTGGTTCGTTTGGTCATGATGGTTAGTCAGTGTTCTCTGCCATGCTTGTCACACCTTTGTGTATTGAATCCCAGAGCTAAAAAATCATGAAAAATCAAATTATATTATATAAAACTATAACTTAAGCCAAAGAACCCGAAACTTTATTTTGATGAATCTTTGAAAATGACAAACAACACTTTTTATAATCTAAAAGTTAAACATAACTCAAAAAACTATATTGTTACTGTGATATCGTGTAAATATCTTCGAAAATTATCCTTTTACGAAAACCTTACAAAAAATAGATGTCAAAGTGAAATATACTGAATAAGAATTATTTTCAGAATAATAATGATAGTGCCTACAATTTCCATGGACGACACAAAGCTACAGGAACACCAGAGTCACACCCTCTGCCGTGGAACACCAAAGTCACACACTCTGCTGTGGATCACCAAAGTCACACCCTCCGCCGTGGAACACCAAAGTCACACCCTCTGCCGGGGATCACTAAAGTAACACCCTCTGCCGTGGAACACCAAAGTCACACCCTCTGCCGTGCATCACCAAAGTCACACCCTCTGCCGTGCATCACCAAAGTCACACTCTCTGCCGTGGAATACCAAAGTCACACCCTCTGCCGTGCATCACCAAAGTCACACCCTCTCCCGTGGAACACCAAAGTCACACCCTCTGCCGTGGATCACCAAAGTCACACCCTCTCCCGTGGAACACCAAAGTCACACCCTCTGCCGTGCATCACCAAAGTCACACCCTCTGCCGTGGAACACCAAAGTCACACCCTCTGTCGTGGAACACCAAAGTCACACCCTCTGTCGTGGAACACTAAAGTCACACCCTCTGCCGTGGAACACCAAAGTCACATTCTCTGCCGTGGAACACCAAAGTCACACCCTCTGCCGTGGAACACCAAAGTCACACCCTCTGCCGTGGAACACCAAAGTCACACCCTCTGCCGTGGATCACCAAAGTCACACCCTCTGCCGTGGAACACCAAAGTCACACCCTCTGCCGTGGATAACCAGAGTCAAACCCTCTGCCGTGGAACACAAAAGTAACACCCTCTGCCGTGGAACACCAAAGTCACACCCTCTGCCGTGGATCACCAAAGTCACACCCTCTGCCGTGGATCACCAAAGCCACACCCTCTGCCGTGGATCACCAAAGTAACACCCTCTGCCGTGGAACACCAAAGTCACACCCTCTGCCGTGGATCACCAAAGTCACACCCTCTGCCGGGGATCACTATAGTCACACAATCCGCCGTGGATCACAATAGTCACACCCTCTGCCGCGGATCACTATAGTCACACCCTCTGCCGTGGATCACTATAGTCACCCCCTCTGCCGTGGATCACTATAGTCACCCCCTCTGCCGTGGATCACTATAGTCACACCCTCTGCCGTGGATCACTATAGTCACAATCTTTGCCGTAGATCAACATAGTCACAACCTCTGCCGTGGATCACTATAGTCACACCCTCTGCCGTGGATCAGTAAAGTCACACCCTCTGCCGTGGATCACTATAGTCACACTCTCTGCCGTGGATCACTATATTAACGCGCTCTGCCCTGGATCACCAAAGTCACACCCTCTGCCGTGGATCACTATAGTCACACCCTCTGTTATGGATCACTATAGTCACACCCTCCTCCGTGGATCAGTATAGTCACACTCTCTGCCGTGGATCACTATAGTCACACCCTCTGCTGTGGACCACTATAGTCACAACCTCTGCCGTGGATCACTATATTAACGCGCTCTGCCATGGATCACCAAAGCCATACTTTCTGCCGTGGATCACTATAGTCACACCCTCTGCTATGGATCAATATAGTCACACCCTCTGCTATGGATCACTATAGTCACACCCTCTGTCGTGGATCACTATAGTCACACCCTCTGCTATGGATCACTATAGTCACACCCTCTGCTATGGATCACTATAGTCACACCCTCTGCCGTGGATCACCAAAGTCACACCCTCTGCAGTGGTCACTATGGACACCCTCTGCCGTGGATCACTATAGTCACAACCTCTGCCGTGGATCACTATAGTCACACCATCTGCCGTGGATCACTATAGTCACACCCTCTGCCGTGGATCACTATAATCACACCCTCTGCCGTGGATCACTACAGTCACACCCTCTGCCGTGGATCACTACAGTCACACCCTCTGCCGTGGATCAATATAGTCACACCCTTTGCCGTGGATCACTATAGTCAACCCCTCTGCCGTGGATCACTATAGTCACACCCTCTGCTGTGGATAACTATAGTCACACCCTTTGCCGTAGATCAACATAGTCACAACCTCTGCTATGGATCACTATAGTCACACCAACTGCCGTGGATCACTATAGTCACACCCTCTGCCGTGGATCACTATAATCACACCCTCTGCCGTGGATCACTACAGTCACACCCTCTGCCGTGGATCAATATAGTCACACCCTTTGCCGTGGATCACTATAGTCACACCCTCTGCTGTGGATCACTATAGTCTCACCCTCTGCCATGGATCACCAAAGTCACTCCCTCTGCCGTGGATCACCATAGTCACACCCTCTGCTGTGGATCACTATAGTCACACCCTCTGCTATGAATCATTATAGTCACACAATCCGCCGTGGATCACCATAGTCACACCCTCTGCCGCGGATCACTACAGTCACACCCTCTTCCGTGGATCTCTATAGTCACACCCTCTGCCGTGGATCACTATAGTCACACCCTTTGCCGTAGATCACTATAGTCACACACTCTGCCGTGGATCACTATATTAACGCGCTCATCCGTGGATCACCAAAGTCACACCCTCTGCCGTGGATCACTATAGTCACACCCTCTGCTATGGATCACTATAGTCACACCCTCTTCCGTGGATCAGTATAGTCGCACTCTCTGCCGTGGATCACTATATTCACACCCTCTGCTGTGGATCACTATAGTCACACCCTCTGCCGTGGATCACCAAAGTCACTCCCTCTGCCGTGGATCACCATAGTCACACCCCAGCTGTGGATCACAATAGACACACCCTCTGCCGTGGATCACTACAGTCTTACCCTCTGCCGTGGATCACTATAGTCACACCCTCTGCTGTGGATCACTATAGTCACACCCTCTGAGGTGGATCACCAAAGTCACAGTCTCTGCCGTGGATCACAATAGACACACCCTCTGCCGTGGATAAATATAGTCACACCCTTTGCCGTGGATCACTATATTCACACCCTCTGCTCTGGATCACCATAGTCACACCCTCTGCGTTGGATCACTATAGTCACACCCTCTGCTATGGATCACTATAGTCACACTCTCTGCCGTGGATCACCAAAGTCACACCCTCTGCAGTGGTCACTATGGACACCCTCTGCCGTGGATCACTATAGTCACAACCTCTGCCGTGGATCACTATAGTCACACCCTCTGCCGTGGATCATTATAGTCACACCAACTGCCGTGGATCACTATAGTCACACCCTCTGCCGAGGATCACTATAATCACACCCTCTGCCGTGGATCACTACAGTCACACCCTTTGCCGTGGATCACTATAGTCACACCCTCTGCTGTGGATCACTATAGTCTCACCCTCTGCCGTGGATCACTAAAGTCACTCCCTCTGCCGTGGATCACCATAGTCACACCCTCTGCTGTGGATCACTATAGTCACACCCTCTGCTATGGATCACTATAGTCACACAATCCGCTGTGGATCACCATAGTCACACCCTCTGCCGCGGATCACTACAGTCACACCCTCTGCCGTGGATCACTATAGTCACACCCTTTGCCGTGGATCTCTATAGTCACACCTTTTGCCGTGGATCACTAAAGTCACACCCTCTGCCGCGGATCACCAAAGTCACACCCTCTGCCGTGGATCACTATAGTCACACCCTCTGCTATGGATCACTATAGTCACACCCTCTGCCGTGGATCAGTATAGTCACACTCTCTGCCGTGGATCACTATAGTCACACCCTCTGCTATGGATCACTATAGTCACACCCTCTGCCGTGGATCAGTATAGTCACACTCTCTGCCGTGAATCACTATAGTCACACATACTGCTATGGATCACTATAGTCACACCCTCTGCCGTGGATCACCAAAGTCACACCCTCTGCCGTGGATCACTATAGTCACACCCTCTGCTATGGATCACTATAGTCACACCGTCTGCCGTGGATCACTATAGTCACACCGCTTGCCGTGGATCACTATAGTCACACCCTATGCCGTGGATCACCAAAGTCACACCCTCTGCCGTGGATCACTATAGTCACACCCTCTGCTGTGGATCACTATAGTCACACTCTCTGCAGTTGATCACCAAAGTCACACCGTCTGTTGTGGATCACTATAGTCACACCTGCCGTGGATCACTATAGTTACTCCCTCTGCTGTGGATCACCATAGTCACACCCTCTGCCGTGGATCACTATAGTCACACCCTCTGCCGTGGATCTCTATAGTCACACCCCCTGCCTTGGATCACTATAGTCACACCCTCTGTCGTGGATCACTATAGTCACACCTTCTGCCGTGGATCACAAAAGTCACACCCTCTGCCGTGGATCATTATAGTCACACCCTCTGCCGTGGATCGCTATAGTCACATCCACCGCTGTGGATCACTATAGTCACACCCTCTGGCGTGGATCAACATAGTCACACCCACGGTTGTGGATCACTATACTCACACCCTCTGCCGTGGATCACCATAGTCACACCCTCTGCTCTGGATCACTATAGACACACCCTCTGCCGTTGATCACTATAGTCACTCCCTTCACCGTGGATCACCATAGTCACACCCTCTTCCGTGGATCTCTATAATCACACCCTCTGCCGTGGATCACTATAGTCACTCCCTCTGCCGTGGATCACCATAGTCCCACCCACTTCCGTGGGTCGCTATAGTCACATCCACCGCCGTGGATCACTATAGACACACCCTCTGCCGTGGATCACTATACTCACACCCTCTGCCGTGGATCATTATAGTCACACCCTCTGCTGTGGATCACTATAGACACACCCTCTGCCGTGGATCACTATAGTCACACCCTCTGCTGTGGATCTCTATAGTCACACCCTCTGCCGTGGATCACCATGTTCCCACCTTCTGCCGTAGATCGCTATAGTCACATCCACCGCCGTGGATCACTATAGTCACACCCTCTGCCGTGGATCTCTATAGTCACACCCTCTGCCGTGGATCACTATAGTCACTCCCTCTGTCGTGGATCACTATAGTCACACCCTCTGCCGTGGATCACAAATGTCACACCCTCTGCCTTGGATCATTATAGTCACACCCTCTGACGTGGATCACCCTAGTCACACCCTCTACCGTGGATCGCTATAGTCACATCCACCGCCTTGGATCACTATAGTCACACCCTCTGCCATGGATCACCATAGTCACACCCTCTGCTGTGGATCACTATAGACACACCCTCTGCTGTGGATCACTATAGTCACACCCTTCACCGTGGATCACTATAGTCACTTCCTCTGCCGTGGATCACCATAGTCACACCTTCTTCCGTGGATCTCTATAATCACACCCTCTGCCGTGGATCACTATAGTCACTCCCTCTGCCGTGGATCGCTATAGTCACATCCACCGCCGTGGATCACTATAGTCACACCCTCTGCCGTGGATCACAAAAGTCACACCCTCTGCCGTGGATCATTATAGTCACACCCTCTGACGTGGATCTCCCTAGTCACACCCTCTGCCGTGGATCGCTATAGTCACATCCACCGCCGTGGATCACTATAGTCACACCCTCCGCCGTGGATCACTATAGTCACTCCCTCTGCCGTGGATCACCATAGTCACATCCTCTTTCGTGGATCTCTATAATCACACCCTCTTCCGTGGATCACTATACTCACACCCTCTGCCGTGGATCACCATAGTCACACCTTCTGGTGTAGATCACTATAGACACACCCTCTGCCGTGGATCTCTATAGTCACACCCTCTGCCGTGGATCACCATAGTCCCAACTTCTGCCGTGGATCGCTATAGTCACATCCACCGCTGTGGATCACTATAGTCACACCCTCTGCCGTGGATCACCATAGTCACACCCACTGTTGTGGATCACCATAGTCACACCTTCTTCCGTGGATCTCTATAATCACACCCTCTGCCGTGGATCACTATAGTCACTCCCTCTGCCGTGGATCACCATAATCCAACCCTCTGCCGTGGATCGCTGTAGTCACATCCACCGCCGTGGATCACTATACTCACACCCTCTGCCGTGGATCACCATAGTCACACCCTCTGCTGTGGATCACTATAGACACACCCTCTGCCGTGGATCACTATAGTCACACCTTCTGCCGTGGATCACTATAGTCACACCTGCCGTGGATCACTATAGTCATACCCTCTGCCGTGGATCACTATTGTCACACTTTCTGCCGTGGATCACCAAAGTCACACCCTCTGCCGTGGATCACTAGAGTCACACCCTCTGCCGTGGATCACTATAATCACACCCTCTGCCGTGGATCACTATAGTCACACCTTTTGCCGTGGATCACTAAAGTCACACTCTCTGTCGTGGATCACCAAAGTCACACCCTCTGCCGTGGATCACTATAATCACACCCTCTGCTGTGGATCACTATAGTCACACCCTTTGCCGTGGATCACTAAAGTCACACCCTCTTCCGTAGATCACCATAGTCACACCCTCTGCTGTTGATCACCAAAGTCACACCCTCTGCCGTGGATCACCAAAGTCACACCCTCTGCCGTGGATCACCAAAGTCACACCCTCTTCCGTGGATCACCATAATCACCCCCTTCTCCGTGGATCACCATAGTCACACTGTCGTGGATCACCATAGTCACACTCTCTTCCGTGGATCACTATAGTCACACCCTCTGCCGTGGATCACTATAGTCACACCCTCTGCCGTGGATCACCATAGTCACACCCTGTGTAGTGGATCACCATAGTCACACCCTCTGCCGTGGATCACCATAGTCACACCCTCTGCCGTGGATCACCATAGTCACACCCTCTGTCGTGGATCACCATAGTCACACCCTCTGTCGTGGATCACCATAGTCACACCCTTTGCAGTGGATCACCATAGTCACACCCTTTGCAGTGGATCACTATAGTCACACCCTTTGCAGTGGATCACCATAGTCACACACAGATCACTAAGTCACGGGCCACTTCAATTTTTTGACGTGGTGCTAAATGTCATTTTCTTAGCTCTTTCAGTTTTTCACCAAATACTTTATTTAGTTTTTAATGATTTGGATTAGTTGGTTTAGGTTAGATAAACTTGGATAAGCACGACTATGCTTCATAATTTTTTTATTTAATTTATTGTATCTATATTTTTGTGTGTGAACCACATTTCTGCTGTTTATTATTCAGCTATGGCAGCGTATTAGAAGCTTCTGGAAGACACTAGGGGTGCAGGGCTGTTGTCTACTTCTCTCTCTCTCTCTCTCAATGATTTGTCCATTCTCTTTGCTTTTGAGAATTTATTTTAGGTTTGGAATGTTTTTGTACATCTCTGGTGGTGAGTCAGAGTGTGTAATGGTGTTTTTAGGGTTTACCTCAAAGGAATCTTATTTTGAATGTATTTATATATTTTGTGGCTCAGTGGTCACGAGTGGTCGCAGTCCCTGAGTGCTTTGGGAATTAGTGTGAGGGTTAATCATGGCTAGCTGCTGCAGTGTTTTAAAACGTGAGGTTGGAGTGCTGAAGGAGGAGGTCCTGCTTCTCCAGGAGGAATTTAGGAGGCTGAAGGTTCACCTCAATGGTTTTGGAA
>WNWK01007938.1:0-88899 GCA_009830355.1 Cherax destructor
CATGAGTGAGAGGAGCTGGATTTGAGTGGGACTTGCACATGTGGTATTTTGCCAAGGAGAGGAGTTGGAAATGAATGGCTGTCCAGGGCAATTGGTGTCAATTGCTGGCTGGACAAATACTGTAAGGAAAATTCAGTAACATTCATTGACAACTGGGACCTCTTCTATGGCAGAAATGACATGTATGCCAGGGATGGTGTTCACTTATCCAGGTCTGGGGTGGGGGCACTGGCAACTGCAGTGGAGGGAGCTGTTAGGGCTTTAAACTAGAAATAGTTAGTGGTATGGGTTTTGGGGGGAAAACAGAGAAGTCCCAGTGTAGTAATATTATAAGTTGTAGGAGAACTAGTAATAGGCAGAATAAGGTGGATAGTGGAAAGCTAGTGACACTAGATGACAAGGACAGTAATAGGTATAGTGGAAAAACAGAGATGAGCAGGAAGGGTAAAGAGAAAGGAGGGTCTCTAAATATATATTACACCAATAGTCGTAGTGCTAGGAATAAGATGGACGAGTTGAGATTAGTTGCAAGTACGGGTAATATTGATGTTTTTGCAATAACTGAGACATGGTTTAATATGAAAAATCGGGACTTGCCTGCCGAATGTCACATTCAGGGTTTTAAATTGTTCCAAGTAGACAGAAGTATCGGGAAAGAGGGTGGGGTGGCACTCTATGTCCGTGATCATTTAAATTGTTGCATAAAAATGGGTATAAAGTCTGAATTAACACATACAGAGTCTGTCTGGATAGAATTTTCAGAGGGGTGTGAAAAATTGATTTTAGGCGTGATTTACCGTCCTCCAAACTTGGATAGGGAACAAGGGAGACTACTTTGGGAGGAAATTGTTAAGGCCACAAGACACGATAACGTAGTAATTCTAGGGGACTTTAACTTTAGTCAGATTGATTGGAATTTCATGACAGGGAATTTAGAATCTAACGACTTTTAGAAGTAGTTCAGGATTGCTTTTGAAGCAGTTTGTAACAGAACCTACAAGGGAAATAACCTACTTGACTTGGTTCTGGCAAGCAAGGAAACCCTTGTTAATAATTTAGAAATTACAGAGGAACTCGGCTCAAGCGACCACAAGTCAATTACCTTTAGCATTGAATGGATGTATGATAGTAGGGATAATTCAGTAATGGTCCCAGATTTTCGCTAGCAGATTATAATGGACTTAGAGAACACTTATCAACTGTGGACTGGGGTGAAGAAGAGAGGTATCAATATGACAGTTTTCTTAACACTATACAGGCTGCCCAAAGAACATTTATCCCGTATAAAGAAATTAGATCAAGTAGAAATGACCCAAAATGGATGAATAATAGGCTCAAATATCTTTTAGGGCAGAAGAAAGGAATTTATAGGCGCATAAAAGAGGTGAGGGTCATCTTATAAATCAGTATACTGACATTAAGAGGGACGTTAAAAAGGGAATAAGAAAAGCTAAACGGGACTATGAAATTAAAGTTGCTAGGGATTCAAAAACTAACCCAAAAAGTTTTTCCAGGTTTATAGAACAAAAGTTAGGGATAAGATAGGTCCCTTAAAAATACCTTTGGGCATCTTACTGACAAGGAGAATGATATGTGCTCTATTTTTAATAATTATTTTCTCTCGGTTTTCACACAGGAAGACATTAATAATATCCCAGTAATTAATTTTTACAGAGGCCCAGAAGAAGATAAATTATGTAATATCACAGTCACTAGCGAAATGATTATGAAACAGCTGGACCGACTGAAACAAAATAAATCGCCGGGTCCTGATGAGCTTTTTGCAAGGGTTCTTAAGGAATGCAAAATGGAACTCTGTGAACCAATATCTAACATTTTTAATTTATCTCTTCAAACAGGTGTAGTGTCTGATATGTGGAAGATGGCTAATGTAATTCCTATTTTTAAAGCAGGGGACAAGTCACTACCGTCAAACTACCGCCCAATAAGCCTGACCTCAATTGTAGGCAAATTACTAGAGTCAATTATAGCTGATATTATTAGAAGCCATCTAGATAACCATAATTTGATTAATGATACCCAGCATGGATTCACGAGGGCCGTTCCTGCCTATCTAATTTATTAACCTTCTTCAGTAAAGCTTTTGAGGCTGTTGATCACGATAAAGAATTCGATATTGTTTATTTAGACTTTAGTAAGGCTTTTGATAGAGTACCGCACCAGAGACTGTTAAAGAAAGTGGCAGCTCATGGCATTGGGGGAAAAGTGCTGTCATGGATCGAGTCATGGCTCACCAATAGGAAGCAGAGAGTGTGCATAAATGGGGTTAAATCCGAATGGGGACTTGTAACAAGTGGTGTTCCACAGGGATCAGCCTTAGGCCCATTGTTATTTATAATATATATCAATGACCTTGATGAGGGAATTACTAGTGATATGAGCAAATTCGCGACGACACGAAGATAGGTAGGATAATTGATTCAAACATAGATGTCATAGAACTTCAGGAAGATTTAGACAAACTTAATTCGTGGTCAGAAAAGTGGCAGATGCAGTTCAATGTAGATAAATGCAAGGTTCTGAAGCTCGGGAGTGTCCATAACCCAAGCACTTATAAGTTAAATAACGTAGAACTTAGCCATACAGATTGCGAGAAGGACTTGGGGGTGATGGTAAGCAGCAACCTTAAACCAAGACAGCAATGCCTAAGCGTACGTAATAAGGCAAATAGATTACTGGGATTTATATCAAGAAGTGTTAGCAACAGAAGTCCAGAGGTTATATTACAGCTTTATACATCATTAGTAAGGCCTCACCTAGATTACGCAGCTCAGTTCTGGTCTCCATATTACAGAATGGACATAAATTCGTTAGAAAACATTCAGCGTAGAATGACTAAATTAATACATAGCATTACATAAGAACATAAGAACATAAGAAAGGAGGAACACTGCAGCAGGCCTGTTGGCCCATACTAGGCAGGTCCTTCACAATCCGTCCCACTAACAGAATATTTGCTCAACCCAATTTTCAATGCTACCCAAGAAATAAGCTTTGACAATTCTACCCTAGATAGTGAGGCTCAGGTTAGAGTGTGTAGGAGGGAAGGGGACTATTTCCCAGTAAAAGTGGGCCTTAGACAAGGATGTGTGATGTCACCGTGGTTGTTCAATATATTTATAGATGGGGTTGTAAGAGAAGTGAATGCGAGGGTCTTGGCAAGAGGTGTTGGGCTAAAAGATAAAGAAGCAAATACAAAGTGGGAGTTGTCACAGTTGCTTTTTGCTGATGACACTGTGCTTTTGGGAGATTCTGAAGAGAAGCTGCAGAGGTTGGTGGATGAATTTGGTAGGGTGTGTAAAAGAAGAAAATTGAAAGTGAATATAGGAAAGAGTAAGGTGATGAGGATAACAAAAAGAATAGGTGACGAAAGATTGGATATCAGATTGGAGGAGAGAGTATGGAGGAGGTGAATGTATTCAGATATTTGGGAGTGGACATGTCGGCGGATGGGTCTATGAAGGATGAGGTGAATCATAGAATTGATGGGGGGAAAAGGGTGAGTGGAACACTTGAGTCTGTGGAGACAAAGAACCTTGTCCATGGAAGTAAAGAGGGAATGTATGAGAGTATAGTTATACCAACGCTCTTATATGGGTGTGAAGCATGGGTGATGAATGTTGCAACGAGGAGAAGGCTGGAGGCAGTGGAGATGTCATGTCTGAGGTCAATGTGTGGTGTGAATATAATGCAGAGAATTCGGAGTTTGGAAATTAGGAGGAGGTGCGGGATTACCAAACGATTGTCCAGAGAGCTGAGGAGGGTTGTTGAGGTGGTTTGGACATGTAGAGAGAATGGAACGAGACAGAGTGACTTCGAGAGTGTATAAATCTGTAGTGGAGGGAAGGCGGGGTAGGGGTCGGCCTAGGAAAGGTTGGAGGGAGGGGTAAAGGAAGTTTTGTGTGCGAGGGCTTGGATTTCCAGCAAGCATGTGTGAGCGTATTTGATAGGAGTGAATGGAGGCATATGGTTTTTAATACTTGACGTGCTGTTGGAGTGTGAGCAAAGTAACATTTATGAAGGGATTCAGGGAAACCGGCAGGCCGGACTTGAGTTCTGGAGATGGGAAGTACAGTGCCGGCACTCTGAAGGAGGGGTGTAAATGTTGCAGTTTTATAACTGTAGTGTAAAGCACCCTTCTGGCAAGACAGTGATGGAGTGAATGATGATGAAAGTTTTTCTTTTTCGGGCCACCCTGCCTTGGTGGGAATCGGCCGATGTGTTAATAAAAAAAAAAAAAAAAAATTCTACCCACTCATGCGCGAGTCCCACTCAAATCCAACCCCTCTCACTCATGAATTTATCCAACCTAAATTTGAAACTACCCAAGGTCCTAGCTTCAATAACCCTACTAGGCAGACTGTTCCACTCATCAACTACCCTATTTCCAAACCAATACTTTCCTATATCCTTTCTAAATCTAAACTTATCTAACTTGAATCCATTATTGCGGGTTCTCTCTTGGAGAGATATCCTCAAGACCTTATTTATATCCCCTGTGTTAATACCCATTTTCCACTTGTATACCTCGATCATGTCTCCCCTCATTCTACGTCTTACAAGTGAATGTAATTTTAGGGTCTTCAATCTTTCTTCGTAAGGAAGATTTCTAATGCTATGTATTAATTTAGTCATTCTACGCTGAATGTTTTCTAACGAATTTATGTCCATTCTGTAATATGGAGACCAGAACTGAGCTGCGTAATCTAGGTGAGGCCTTACTAATGATGTATAAAGCTGTAATATAACCTCTGGACTTCTGTTGCTAACACTTCTTGATATAAATCCCAGTAATCTATTTGCCTTATTACGTACGCTTAGGCATTGCTGTCTTGGTTTAAGGTTGCTGCTTACCATCACCCCCAAGTCCTTCTCGCAATCTGTATGGCTAAGTCCTACGTTATTTAACTTATAAGTGCTTGGGTTATGGACACTCCGAGCTTCAGAACCTTGCATTTATCTACATTGAACTGCATCTGCCACTTTTCTGACCACGAATTAAGTTTGTCTAAATCTTCCTGAAGTTCTATGACATCTATGTTTGAATCAATTATCCTACCTATCTTCGTGTCGTCGGCGAATTTGCTCATATCACTAGTAATTCCCTCATCAAGGTCATTGATATATATTATAAATAACAATGGGCCTAAGACTGATCCCTGTGGAACACCACTTGTTACAAGTCCCCATTCGGATTTAACCCCATTTATGCACACTCTCTGCTTCCTATTGGTGAGCCATGACTCGATCCATGACAGCACTTTTCCCCCAATGCCATGAGCTGCCACTTTCTTTAACAGTCTCTGGTGCGGTACTCTATCAAAAGCCTTACTAAAGTCTAAATAAACAATATCGAATTCTTTATCGTGATCAACAGCCTCAAAAGCTTTACTGAAGAAGGTTAATAAATTAGATAGGCAGGAACGGCCCCTCGTGAATCCATGCTGGGTATCATTAATCAAATTATGGTTATCTAGATGGCTTCTAATAATATCAGCTATAATTGACTCTAGTAATTTGCCTACAATTGAGGTCAGGCTTATTGGGCGGTAGTTTGACGGTAGTGACTTGTCCCCTGCTTTAAAAATAGGAATTACATTAGCCATCTTCCACATATCAGACACTACACCTGTTTGAAATCAGACACTACACACTTCCTTACGAAGAAAGATTGAAGACCCTAAAATTACATTCACTTGTAAGACGTAGAATGAGGGGAGACATGATCGAGGTATACAAGTGGAAAATGGGTATTAACAAAGGGGATATAAATAAGGTCTTGAGGATATCTCTCCAAGAGAGAACCCGCAATAATGGATTCAAGTTAGATAAGTTTAGATTTAGAAAGGATATAGGAAAGTATTGGTTTGGAAATAGGGTAGTTGATGAGTGGAACAGTCTGCCTAGTAGGGTTATTGAAGCTAGGACCTTGGGTAGTTTCAAATTTAGGTTGGATAAATTCATGAGTGAGAGGGGTTGGATTTGAGTGGGACTCGCGCATGAGTGGGTAGAATTGTCAAAGCTTATTTCTTGGGTAGCATTGAAGATTGGGTTGAGCAAATATTCTGTTAGTGGGACGGATTGTGAAGGACCTGCCTAGTATGGGCCAACAGGCCTGCTGCAGTGTTCCTCCTTTCTTATGTTCTTAAATAGATTTATCAAAGCTTATTGCTTGGGTAGCATTGAAAATGGGTTGGGCAAATATTCTGTTAGTGGGATAGATTGTGAAGAACCTGCCTAGTATGGGCCAACAGGCCTGCTGCAGTGTTCCTCATTTCTTATGTTCTTATGTAGTCAAGTGCTAATGGAAGAAAAGAATAGCATTTGTCCATAATGTTGTGCTGTGGATATAACATTATTATAATCAGGATGAAGCCCTCAGCTTGTATAAGTCATATAGCACCTGGAGAATAGGAAGCAATCAGGTCTGATCCAAGGAAGGGAAAGGTACATTCACTTCCTTGGATCAAGAGCCCCTCACCTGCACACACACACCCCCTTGAGGGGGGGGTGCTGTGTATTCTGCAGTAAGAGTAAACTCAGGCTCCATAGAAAGCCAAGAAGGAACGAGGACAAAATGACTACACCTTCCTTCCACTCTATTGGCTTGTCAGTGCATTCTTTTATTTGATCATTTTTTTTCTAAATACAGTGGGCCCTTGAAAATCATCCATAATCCGTTCCTGAGAGTCCGCCTATTTTCAAAATGGACGACTTTCAAACCCATTTTCTCCATAAGAAATAATGTAAATCAAATTAATCCGTTCCAGACACCCAAAAGTATTTAAAAAATATTTTTTTTACATGAAATGTATATTTATCTACACAGAAAACAATGAGATATATAGTATTAAACAGTAATAAATTGACACTTACCTTTATTGAAGAGTTGTTGATGTGTGGAAGAAGGAAGGAGGGGAGAGGAAGGAGGTATTGCTAGTGTTTGGAAGGGGAATCCCCTTCCATTAACACTTCAGGTACCAAGTCCTTGCCTTCCTGCTACACTCCTTGCATCCCTGCTACACTCCCTGCATCCTTGCTACACTCCCTGCATCCCTGCTACACTCCCTGCATCCCTGCTACACTCTTTACCACAGGGCTGGCACTAGGAGCTTTCTTTGGGCCCATGGTGGCTTATTTAGCAGTTGCAAGCACTAAAAACAATGGAATAATGACAAAATGTATGGTATGAATGGGTGGGTGGTGGTCACTCGCTGGTAAACAATGGCACACTGACGCTCAATGTGGTGTTTATGTGCCCAGGCGGCTGGGAGGCCACGCGGATGTGTTTCAGATGACCGCCTATTTTTAAGCCAATGGACTATGTACGTATTATCAAGCCAATATTTTGCCGAAAAGAGTGGCCTATTTTCAAATTCGCCTATATTCAAGGGAGCCTATTTTTGAGGGTCCACTGTAACAGAAAAGAAACTTGAAATTACTGTGATATGATATACAGTGGACCCCTGGTTTTCGAGCAGTGCGGAAATCAAGCAATTCGGATTTCGAGCACTTTTTTCGGGGAAATTTCCCCCAGGATTTCGAGCATCCGCTCGGAAATCGTGTGTATGAGACGTATCCGGCCTGCCTGGAATGCCGCTTCTCGGCATACCACATTCAGTCTGTCTCTGTCTTTTGTTGAGTTAGCAATACTCCGTGCATTCATCCATTGTTTTTTGTGCTTGTTTATTGATTGTGACTGTGAAGTAAGCCACCATGGGGCCAAATAAAGTTCAGAGTGCCAGCCCTTTGGTAAAGAAGGTGAGAAATAGTGGCCAGAATGTGTCCAAGAGAAGGATTTTGAAGGGTTTGAGGCTGACCCTGAGGACCCTATGCATATTGTGGAATGTATTGTGTCTTTGGGGAAGTCCATGGGGTTGGATGTGAGTGGCGAGGATGTGGAAGAGTTGGTGGAGGACCACAGGGAAGAGCTAACCACTGACAAGCTGCAACACCTTCAACTGGAACAGCAACAGACCGCAGCTGAGGATACTGCTTCAGAGGAGGAAACGAGAGGGAAGAATGTGCCTTCCTCAGTGATTAAGGACATGTGTGCAAAGTGGAGTGAGTTGCAAAGTTTTGCAGAGAATTATCACCCTAACAAAACTGTTGCAAGTCATGTCTGCAACATGTTCAATGACAATGTCTTGTACCATATTAGGGAAATCTTAAAGAGATGCCAGAAACAGAGCTCTCTGGACAGATTTTTAGTGCAACAGGGGTCCAGTGCCAGTAAAAGACAAAGACGGGAAATAACCCCGGAGAGGGACTTGATACCTTAAGTCTTTATGGAGGGATTTTCCCCTTCCAAACAATAAACTCTCCTCCCTCTCCCCTCCTCACCTTCTTCAATACACCAATAAGAGTCTTCAATAAAGGTATGTAATGTTTATATTTAATTATCATTGTTTTCTGTATGTAAAACTATAGTTATTCTTTAAAAAAATAATTTTTTGTGAATATTTTTGGGTGTATGGAACGGATTAATTGGATTTACATTACAGTGGACCCCGAGTTACGTACACCCCGGAAATCATACAATTATGTAAGTATAATATTGTAAGTGCTTGTGGAAGTGTATTTTTGGGGGTCTGAAATAGACTAACCTAAGTGACATTATTTCTTAAGGGAGTAAATTCGTTCGGTAATGGCACTTGAGCAGGATTCTGGAATGAAGTTTTTATGATACTTGGGGGTCCACTGTATTTCTTATGGGAAATATTACTTCGGTTTTCAAGCATTCTGGATTTTGAGCAACCTTCTGGAATGGATTAATTACGAAAACCGGGGGTCTACTGTATATGATGTTCAATGAAATGACAAGGATTATTTCTCAAGTTGCACAGTTGGCAGTATGTTTGGTTATACATACGCAAAGATCAGCAAATAAGAGCAAAGGTGCTGGTACAGTACAGACAGGTCCCACTTACACAGCAGGTTAGGTTCTGGGCTACTGTTGTAAAGTGAAAATCACTGTCAATCATAACATTTTTTTCACTTTCAAATGCATATAAAAGCCTGATAACATGTTTACACTCTCATATATTAAGTGAGAATAGAGCTAGGCCTAAAAAATTCATATACAATGCAGACATTACTTACCTTAAAATATTTTCATCCTTAGCTTATAGTGAGAAGTGAATATATTTATTGTAGAAGTCTGAATAAATGAAAAATGAGTACAGTGGAGCCTCGGTTAACGAAAAAACTTCATCCCAGAAGCCTGCTCAAGTGCCATTACTGAACGAATTTACTTCCTTAAGAAATAATGTCACATAGGTTAGTCTATTTCAGACCCCCAAAAATACACTTCCACATGCACTTACAATATTATACTTGCATAATTGTACGATTTCCAGGGTTTTCGTTAACCGAGGGTCCACTGTATAACTGAAATCCCTCTAATATTAGTGAAATACAGTGGTACCTCGGCATACGAACAGCTCCCAACTCGAACAATTATGTAAGTGTATTTTTGTAAGTATATTTTTGGGGGTCTGAAATGGATTAATCTAATTTACATTATTCCTTATGGGAACAAATTTGTTCGGTATCGGTACTCGAACAGCCTTCTGGAACAAATTAAGCTCGTAACCCGAGGTACCACTGTACTATTGTAAAATGGAGCCCGCCTGTATATGGTACAAGTATTTGTATTCTTCCTCAGCCTTACATCATTCAAATCTAAAACACTGTTACAGTAGTAAACTCCACTTTCATTTCCAAGAGTATCAAGATTGTACTCACCTTGCTATATTTAAAGAAGCCGAGATCCAGCTCTTGGGTTCCACCTCTTAACAATTAAAAAATTCTTGTAATGTGTTCCAAAACCCATGGATTTCATTATATGCAGAGTATTCCAACCCTCAATGAAAATTTTCCTTTAACTCATTCAGGTACAAAATGACAAATTAGCTTAATACGTATACTGTGTATATTAAGCACTATACTGTGTATATTAAGCAATATACCGTGTATATTAAGCAATATACCGTGTATATTAAGCAATATACCGTGTATATTAAGCAATATACCGTGTATATTAAGCAATATACAAATGCTACAATGCTTAACGAATAGCCTATACCCTCATAACACTTCAGAGTTGTTTGCACCAGGTGGACTGGCCTGTGTGCTATTGGAACAAACAAACATAGCTACCAAGGTTCATGTTCTAGGGTGGTATAGATGGTGGTATACATTAACTAGACTTAATGCATTTTTTTTGCTACTGTTTAGGGGGTCATTAAAACCAGGTTGTCTTTTGTCCCTGATTAATGTTCACAGTAAGTTTTAGTGCAGTCAATCTGACTTCCAAAAGGACATCAAGTGGTAAAACTGCAGTGATGCTAAGGGTAAAAGGAAGAGTATTACTTCAGAAGTGAAGATGCCAGCTAAAAACACAGTTGCAATTGCATGGTTTTTGAATACCTCATTCCAGAAAAAAACATGACAAAGTGACAAAACATTGAAAATGTAAATCTTGCTTCTGCTGCTAGATTTACTTGCACTTGTAGTAAGTTGGTCACTTAAAAGCTTATCAATGTTTAAATCAAGCACCAAATTCAACAGCACATGCCTCTTGGTATATTGGATATTCAAATCAGGTGACAGTTTGAAGGAAAGTTAATCTTTTTAATATTACGAAGGTAATTTGAAAGATTTCTGTAGCATAACATTACTTTGATTGGTGATATATATACTGAGGCAGCTGGCACACCTTAGCAGGTATTTAGTGCTTATTGAGCTGAATAGTATGGATGCAGATACCATCACTACCCATCATAAGAGTTGACTAAGATGCAAGGCAGTCAAACCCTGCCTCATGCTTCTTATGGAGGCAGTACATAGGTAGATTTCCAGCTTCAGTCCATGTTAATATAGTACTCTGATATTATTACTAGTGTATTCCTTGGAAATGCTAAATCAATAAGGGTTATTAAGCATCTGACGTAAGGAAGGTAATCAGGTTTGATCTAAGAAAGAGGAAGGTAGTTATAATTCCTTGGCTCAAGATCCCTTTATCTGCATCCCTCTTGCTCTCAAGGCACCTTGAAGGGAAGAAAGATGGATGAGAGAAAAAAGGGGTAGTACAAATGTGATTACTAATTTGCCTCTTTATATATGCTAGAATGATACAGTGCAGTAGCAATGTAGTTTCATATTAAATAAAGGGCAACAGACAGGTGGTAGACACTTAATGAAGCGAAGTCTTCATTGGTACATTTCATCCATGAGTGAGCTTCATCAGTACATACTTCATAAAGTCCATACACTGGTAAAATGTTAAACCATTAAGACTTCAATGCAGTAGTTTCTATTTTCCATTAGTTTTATTTGACATGCCCTGATATTTTTAATCAAACAATAAAACATACGCACAAAAAAAAAAAATGTTCAATTGTAACATTATTAAAAATGAACAGTACCTCCTTGCCATCAGGTTTGATATTTAAATCATCAACTTCCTTTTCATGTGCTTCTATTTCTTTAATTTTTTTCATGTCTGGCAAACTCCAAAACCTAAGGTAGCCATCAGTACCCCCAGTCACTAGAAACTTGTAGTCTGAAGATATACCACAGCACTTTTGATATGTCTCAGCCTCGGACTTCTTCCTGTAGTAATATGTATGAAATAGATTTTTTAACACATCAGTCATTTCCCAAGAGGGTTGTTTGAAAAAAAAAAAAAACATTTATCCTCTCTCCTTAGCTATCTTTCCAGAAGGGATTATCACAATGCAATGATAACCCTATGAATCCCAACATCCCTACCTAAGTGAAGGCACTGTACTAATGATCCCCAACACTAAGTCCAGTTAAGTGCTTTCCATAACTCCCTTCACAGAGATGATGTGCTCAGACTGCAACACACAACTGGATGTTCAAGTCACTACTTTTCAATACCTTCAAATTCTCGAATCATTCCTCAAACATCCCATACACCTCTTTCCATCTACTCAAGATTTACACAAACTTATATTCAACCTTTCTTGCTCCATTCTTTCTACATAACTAAACACTCTCAACAACCACTTTTATGCTCTTTGTATTCCAGTATACTGTACCACAATGCCATCAAATAATTTTATTATTACTTATTTGCATTGCAAATACACAACAAATGAGATTTCCACTGCCTCCAGCCATTTAATTGCAGCAACATGCATATAGAATTTTTTTTATTTGCAAACAAAGTTTTCATTACTATAGATTAGTAAACTGGAGTGTAATGGGAAAAATCAAAATAGGAGATTTTGTAAAGGCTATTACATAGTATGCATATCATTATTACTATTATTATTAATATTACATGTATTATTATTATTATTACCAGTAAATTCATGGGCAATTGCTAAATTATACAGTATACAAAAATGTAATGTAAAACAAATTGTACGTCATGAAATTTAAGCTTGTTTAGCATTGTAGCTGTAAATACAGTAATATGTAACAAATTATTAAACATACGTACTTTAAAACTGTTTCCTTAGAGCCGACAACCTCCACATCAAAAGAAAAGTATTTATTTCCCCGCAGTGTTGTATTTAAAGACTTCTTTCTAAGTTTTTCTTCTCTTATCTCTTCTTTTTCTGTTGAACCTTCTTCTGCACTCCGTTCACTTGTTCTTCTTCGTCTTAAGCCACTGTGAGCTGATAAAATTCACATATTTTAGATTTTTTAACAAGTGCATGAAATTTGTAAACATGATAAAAACAAAAGAAAATTATTAAAATATACCAAAAAAATTGTATTGCAATAACATTCATGGGAAAGCACTAAATCCACAGAGGTCATGCAGTACCTGTGGGAAAAGGAGGTACTAAGGCTCAGTCCAAGGAAGGAGACATCAGGTCCAATTCCTTAGATCAAGAGCCTCACACCAGCATCAAGGAACTTCTCTTGAGAGGTATATCAGTCAAGTATTTTAAATAAAATGCAACAATACTATCTAATATAATCATGATATTCTGATTTGCCTTCCACATTATACAAGTCTCTTTATATATTTCATTCAAAAAACCCACAAACCTTTTTCCTTTGCTTTGAGTACTTGAGATAGAATTTCATCTTTCTTGACAGTCTGTAAGGTCGGCTTCAGTTTCACAACAGCACACTTCTCTTCTAGTCCCATAGCAAGAGAGATGGTCGGTGCTGTCACTCTGCTAGACACTGCAGTAATAGCCCCAGGCCACCCAACCATATTAGTGATGCAGTAGTCACCAACATCATACGAGAGGACACGTTCTCCCACAGTCTGTGTCCCATTGTGGTAAAGCTCGTAGACATCCTAAGGCAAAATGAAGTCAATGTGTGTGTGAAATTTGCTTCATTGTGGTAGAGATTGGATATCATTTGAGGAACATCGTAAAATTATATAATTCAGTGCAGCAGGGAAAGTCAATGTAGCAAGGAAATTGTCCGTTTAGCAGGAAAAGCAACATTTCAGCAGGGAAAGTCAATGCAGCAGGGAAAGCAGCAGTGAAGAAGGGACAGCAGCTGTGTAGCAAGGAAGGCAACAGTATAGCAGGGAAAGCAGCCATGCAGCAGGGACACTCTCAGTGAAACATGAGGAAAAAAGCAGTACAGTAGGAAAAGCAGCCATGCTGCAGGGAGAGTCAATGCAGCAGGAAAAGCATTTATGCAGCAGGAAAAGCATTTGTGAAGCAGGGAATGTGAGTTGGTGCCATAGGGAAAGCATTAATGCACCATAGATAGGATCAGTGCAGCAGAGAATGAGTCAGTACATCACAGAAAACATCAAAGCAGCATAGAAAGCATCAGTGCAGCATAGAAGCATCAGTGCAGCATAGAAAGCATTAGTGCAGCACAGAAAGCATCATTGCAGCACAAAAGGCATCAGTGCAGCATAGAAAGCATCAGTGCAGCACAAAAGGCATCAGTGCAGCATAGAAAGCATCAGTGCAGCACAAAAGACATCAGTGCAGCATAGGAAGCATCAATGCAGCGCAACTTACAAATTGATTTCTGATGCCAGTCTTGGCTGCTCCTCCTCCCCCGCCAACCACAATGTGACGGCCACACACAGCAGTAACAGCATAAGCAGGGAAGCTAACACTGGCCACCGTCTCACAACCCTTCTGGCCAGACATCCTCACTCAGCCAAGTTAATAATAATAATAATAGCCTGATTAACAGCCGGACAGTCTTATTTAGCGCCAGATGGAGCCGTCTTCTTATACAGTGGCAGTGTGAAGTCTCACCCTCACTAGTCTTCTATCGGCAGTTTCTTAGAGGTTTCTCGCTAGTTTTCCAAGCTCTCCTACCACTTCTTCCTCTACAAGACTTTTTGACAACAAACACGTCAACCTCACTCAAATATCCGGCTTGTGATAAAGCGTTTAACTCACGAATATTTTATTACTTTTCTGCCTTTAAAACAACTTTTTACAGTAAAAATCACTTATAGGAATTCTTATGTTATTAAAAAAATTATTTAATTGATCATGTTTCTTAACTACTTTATAATTTGCTTGTATTTGTTATTTCATAGTACGGATTTAAAAAAGTTTAGGAGAGCGAGGCTAAGATATTTATTATTTTTTTTAACTGAGATTCTCTCCAACTATGATCATTATAGTAATAATAATAATGATAACTTTATTTTTGTCTATTTTGTGAAATTGGTAAGAAACGTAACCTAATTCAATGAAATCCAACGTAACCCAACTTAATATAACCTTCCTACTCATATTTTACTCCGCCAGCGGTAGATGATGATGATGATTATGATGATGATAATGTAAAGTAAGGTAAAGTAAAGTAAATTTTATTTCATTGCAGATTACATGGTATTGGTAGTTACAATGTAAATTGAGTGCAAGGAGAGCGACTGACATGCCTTGGCATTAGGGGCAGCTTAATCTAGTAACTTAAAGGCTATGTACTTAATATTAGAGCAATGTATTGAGTTTATTCTAGTTAAAAATTGTTTTCAAATTACAATATGATGAAATTTTACTGTTAAAATTATTAAATGATGATATTAGATTGTTACAGGTGTTTAGATTCTCGAATGGTAATATGGAATTGAGATTATCTTAAGGAAAATAACATTGAGCATTTTTGACATTAACTTATAATATGAGTATTTAGTTTTGGGTGAGTAGGGGGTAACATAATAATAACATATTATTAAAAATTGAGATTATCGTATAGGAAAGTAATAATGAGCATTTTTCAAAGTAGCTTATAGTATGATTATTTAGTTTTGGGTGAGTAGGTGGTTTTTGAGTTGAGTCTTAAATTGATTTTCAGACAAGGTTATCTTAATATTTACTGGTAATGAATTCCAGATTCTGGGGCCCTTTATTTGCATAGAATTTTTTACATAGGTTGATATGAACACGGGGTATATCAAAGAGGGATCTGTGTCTTGTGTTGTGGTCATGGGGCCTATTAAAGTTGGTGAGGAGAATTTTGAGCGGAGGGTTTATATTAGAGTGTAAAGTTTTATATATGTAGTAGGCACAAGAATAAGTATGAATGTTCTTTACTGTGAGTAGTTTTAGACTTTTGAATATTGGTGGAGTATGCTGTCTAGAGTGGGAATTTGTTATCATTCTGACTGCAGCCTTTTGTTGTGTTATGAGTGGTCTAAGGTGATTTACTGTTGTTGATCCCCAATAATAATAATAATAATAATAATAATAATAATAATAATAAGAAGAAGAAGAAGAAGAAGAAGAAGAAGAAGAAGAAGAAGAAGAAGAAGAAGAAGAAGAAGAAGAATATCTTTATTTCTACAAGTACATGTACAAGGTATACAGGCCTAGCTGACATCAATAATAATAATATCTTTATTTACTACAAGTACATAGTATACAGACCATAGCTGACATCAATGACATACTACTATATAGAAAGCCGCTTGTTATGCTGAGCATTTCGGGCAAATTAAGTCAGTTTTGTCTCAGGATGCGACCCACACCAGTCCACTAACACCCAGGTACCCATTTTACACTGATGGGTGAACAGGGACATCAGGTGTCTTATGGAAACATGCCCCTAATGTTTTCCAGCAGTACCGGAGGAGATTCGAACCCCGGACCTCAGTGTGTGAGCTGAGTGCGCTAGCGATCGAGCTACTACTACCTAGGAAGCAGCTTATTATGCAGAACATTTCGTGCAAATTAGGTCAATTTTGTCCCAGTCTACTAACACCCAGGTAAGTAAATTACTTTTTAGGTACAATTACACATAACTATAATTAACAATTTTTTGGGGGATTACAATGACCTGATAACCTATGTGTAAATTACTTAGGATACCCCCCCCCCCCCAAAAAAAAAAAAGTCACTTATTTCCAGTGAGGTTCTTGTAATATCTTATTATTAGCAGCCTAGCTATTAGATACAGTAGAAACCAGTCATGATTATATCCATACAAATAAAACTAAATAAATCATTTGCATGGAATTAGTTTCAATAAAATGAGATACAATAGCAATAAACTGACTGGAGTGACTTTCATGAACATTATATAGAGAAAATCAGCATACGATAATAGTTACATGAATGTTAACAATACAGAAATCACTTTCGTCTCTTTTTGTAGCTTCATTCATTAGGAATTTTTAGCTCCCTCCCTGAAATGGTTCATGCTGAGACTGACCTTGACATGTTCAGGCAAGCCCTTCTACTCCTTTATTTATATATAATACAAGATGTTTGAGACCTGACCACTTATTGGAGATACCACAAAATTGTGTTCACTTCCCCTAGTACCATAATGGTTATGGTTCCTAACCTTAACAAAATTTGCAGTGAGATATTCTGGAGACTTAGTTTAATATCTTTTTTTTTTTTTTTTTTTTTATTGAAACACAAGTATAACATATACAAAACTCTTAAATACAAGAGAAAATATACAATAAAGCGATAACGTAAGGCAAAACCATCATCCCAAATACTGTGTACAAGACATACATTTTACAGTCAATATCAATACAACAACTCAACACAACCACACACTAACTAAAGAGCAAATATACAATGCGCTCTACACAAACCTACACCACTGAGAGCCCACCCTTTCACACTATATACATTATGAGAACCCCATAGGGTCTCGAGACCAGCTCGGCCATATCACAAAAGTTACAAGTGATACATCAATACTAAACCACACATCAAAACCCCAACAGGACAATGTAAATGCCCTTCCACACACTACGTGCATACAAACACATACAACAATACAGTGATACCCCTAAGCTAACCAACCTTGATCCCTCAAGCACAATCACACGAGCTCCAACAACCGCAGTCAATGCCTCACAATACCCCCCCATCCACGGGAGACCAGCCCGTCGGATACCCCTGACACTCACAAGGACCACAAGACCCCCATGGTAAAATCCCTGTAACCCACAGGAAAATCCCTCACCCACCTTCCCCCATAGAGGTCCCTATTTCGGCACTTCGTTCTATAAAACCCTGCCGCCAGTGCCATCCGTCGTTCACTAACCCCTTTATCCCTCATAGCCCATGAAATGAAAACAAAATCTGTCATTACATACGCCACTGCCCTCTGAACCTCCACCCCCACTCCTCCCACATCCAAACTAAGTGCCCTCAACACTGACAATCCACTCCTCCCCACTAAGCAAATCACACGCCCCAACCATTCCCTCACGACACCCAAACGCTCACAAAAATAGACACTATGAAACGCAGTGTCATCCTCCCCACAAGCTTGACACATCCCATCTACCCTAAGACCTCTGTTACGTAAAACCACCCCCGACGGTAAAATCCCATGAAGAAACTGGAAAAATACCTCCCGCACACATGGACGAAGCCGCAATCTCCTTAACCTCCCCCAAATATCTTCCAAGCATACAGAGGGTACACCCCTTCCACCCCTGCCACCTCCCGAGACCGCACCGCCTTCTCAAGAGTCCTGACCCTCATATGTGAAGGATCTCTAACAATAAGTAGGACCCGTAACATGTCTTCACATTCCCTTAAATCCCTCCCTCCCCACCACCTCCTTATATCCTCATGCAGAAGACCTATCCCTCCCCCATCCCCAACCACCCTCAGGTAACCCCGCTTCACATAAACACTCTTCAATCTGCATTCCAATGGAATCAACCCTAGCCCTCCCTGGCGTAACGGGAGCGTAACCACCCCCCTTCGTAACCAATCACAACCCGATCCTCAAATAAAACGAAAAACCCTACGCAACAACTTCTGAACGTCCCCTGCACCAACAGGTACAATGCCGCCACATGCCATATTTTACTATATAGCAACACGTTAACCACTATTACCCGTTGGTGCAGCGTGAGATGTGACGGCCTCAAACCATCTAATCTACCCAACACCCTCTGTACTACACCCTCCGAATTAACCACCCTCGCTTCCCTCACATCCCTCATATACACCACACCACAAATCTTCACCCGATCCACTAAACACCACCTTCCACAAGAACTCCCGCCCACCATCCCCTCCCAGTCCCCGAATCTCATGAATTTCGACTTATCCTCATTTACAGTCATACCCGCGCTTCCCAAAACCTCAATGACCCTGCCCACACGCTCTAATCCCCCCCCCTCTCCACAAGAATCGTCGTGTCATCCACATAGCCCACTATACCAGGATTCCCAACACCCATATAAAATGGGTCCTGCAGGCATGCGAACAACAATTGAGACAGTGGGCAACCCTGACGTAAACCCCTTCCCATCCTGACACGCTGCCCCACCCTCCCATTCAACTGCACACACTACTTGCTCCCCAGTACAAAGTACGTGCCCAACTCACCATCTCCTTACCAAACCCCTGCCACCTCATAATGCTCCACAACGCTTCACGTTCCACACTATCATACGCTGCCCTCCAATCCAGTGCTAACACCCCCCCTCCCTCCTTCTGCCTACTCTCAATAAACCCCCGAATAACCCCATGCCCCACGTACATAGACCTTCCCGGCACCCCATATTGACTCCCAACAATAACCTTATCTAAGACCCTTTTCAATCGATTGCCTAATATTTTCGCAAATAACTTATAGTCCGCGCACATAAGTGAAATAGTCCTATAGTCCCTCACCGTCGTCTGACTAGTCCCTTGGCACCATAACCACAATAGCCGTAGACTGTGAATCCCCAAGACACCCCCATTCTTCATGACATTT
Source organism: Cherax destructor (assembly GCA_009830355.1). Taxonomy (NCBI): domain Eukaryota; kingdom Metazoa; phylum Arthropoda; class Malacostraca; order Decapoda; family Parastacidae; genus Cherax; species Cherax destructor. Next base: position 19,189 of record WNWK01007938.1, read on the forward strand.
AACAACTGCACTAAAAACCCTTTAAAACCCCCAATGCTGTATATAAAAATCACTCGTAATCCGTCTATCCCTGGCGCCTTACCCCTGCTCATACCCATCAAGGCCGTCCACACTTCATCCTCCACTATATCACCACTCAACCCCTCCCTATCCCCCCTCTCAAGTCCACATTGCACCCAACCACCCATATCCCTTAAAGCCTCCTCCTGCACCCCTCCGCTCCTCATATACGACCCATACCACCCATCCACATACAGTCCCATGCCCTCTGTCGTAACCAACTCTTGCCCCACCCTATACCCTCCCAAGTCCTCATGCACACACAACCTTACAATTTCTGTCGCTCTACGCCTACATGCCTGCCCTCGCAGGACACATGCCGACGGCTTGTCACCCCATACCACCTCCTCTAACCCACCCGCCACCCTTGCAGCATCAAACCTTTCATTTTGCAAAACCCGAATTTTATCTTTCAACCCCTCTATTTCCACAACAGGGTAACCCGCACTCGCACATCCTCTCCCATAACAATCCCTTAACTGTCCCTCCAAATACCTAATAAGTCCATACGCAAACTGATTATCCTCCCTCCCCCCGTCTAACATAGAAGTCCCTTATCTTGCCCTTAGCCACATTGTCCCACCAGAGCAACAAATCCCCATCCACACGCACCTCGGACCACAACCTATCACACAAACCCCCAAACGTATCCCTCCCCATTCCCTCTTGAAGCAACCGGACATTTAATTTCCAATAACTCCCGTACCTGCGAGGCAACCCTCCCACCCCAAATCCACCAAAACCCCTGTGGTCCGAAAACCACATCCAACACACGCACCCTCCTCACTTCCGCTCTCCTAGTCACATATAACCGGTCCAGCCGAGCAGCATAACCTCTCCTCACAAACGTGTGCTCCACGTCCCATGCAGCACCCCCCCCCCACATCCACCAACCCCACACCATGTAACAGATCCCCCAGCAAAACCGAACAATACCCCGCCCCCCTTGGTTCCACTTCTCTACGACGTGTCACACAGTTCCAATCACCACCCACCACCGCAATCACAGGTAGCGATCGTAGGTGATAAACTAACACATCCCTCACAAAATCAGTCTTTACCCTACCATCCGCCTCCGCCGGACCATAAATACACACAAAGGACACCCGATCCCTCCCCCATGATCCATCCACCCGTATGACCCGCCCCTCCCTCCCTCCTCACTGTGATGGACAACAAATGGGCTAGTCTCCCTAATTAATATCGCCACACCCCCTTTCAATCTCAAGGAGTGTGCAGCGTAAACAGTGTATCCTTCAATCAGTAACTGACAACCATACTTGTGGTTATGTTCCTGTACAAAAACCACGTCTATACCATACCTCACCAAATACTCACGAAACCATTCACGCTTCATCTTATCACACAAACCATTAATATTCACGGTAAAGCACTTGAAACCGACAGAGGGGGTTTTCCCTTAGGCACTGGCACTTGCCGATCCCCTTTCCCCCGAGTGCCACCACGGTCATTCCCAGACTCTCGGGAACCACCTTTCAAGAGTCTCTGTCCCTTGGGACCTCCAACATCACCCCTCGCTACATCAGCCCACATCTTCTTACCCGGACGTTGCGCCGGTGTGAGCACGTCGTCCGTATCAGACTGGGCCGCTCTCTTCCGTGACGCACTTTCTTCCTCCATACCCACCTCCTGGAGGCCATCGAAGTGCACCTCCGCCTCCACGTGAAGCAGCCGTCCTGTGGCCGAGGCACTAGCCCCAGGGAGGCCACCCACCTCAGCATCCCTGTCCCCCGCTGACTCCAAGTCAGCTGCAGGTTCGTCCACACACACCTGACCTGGGGTGCCCAAAAGGTTCTGCAACACCGTAGCAAACGCCTCCTCTGCTACCCTTTCATCAGCCGCCGATACTCCTCCCACGGCTCCAGGCTCCTGGACAGATGATTCCGGTACCCCTGGTAAGGTCGCACATCCATCCTCCAAAGATTCTGACCTGTCCACCTCAGCACTCCAACTTGCACCCGACATAGGGTTGTCCGACCCACGCTCCTCCGCACGATGCACCGAAGACTCTCGTTGATGTCCAACATCCTTTGGGCCTGTCCTTTTACCACACTGCACAGCCATATGGTCATAGGCCCCACACAACCTGCAGGTACGACGTTGCCCCGCATAGGTAACCATGACTTGAGTCCTGAAGTCCTCCAACAGTATGTAGGAAGGGATGGGCTGGCGTAACGTCATTTTTAACGTAAACGTTCCCTCCAGCAGACCTTGAAACATCCCTTCCGACCACCTGCCCACCGTCGCTGTATGAACAGTTCCATATCTCTCAAAAACTGTTCTCAAATCAGCCTCAGTCGCCTCAAATGGGCAATTACGGACCTTGACCCAAACGTAGTACCTGGATACGTCGTGAAGACACACCGTTACTGCCGAATTCACATCCACAGGTACTTCCTGAAACCTGGCGACAATCCTCTCATACACATCGGCAGTGCGAAGCTTAACGAAGATTCTATATGCACCATTTATAGCCACACCACACAAATCGTCATTCTCCAATCCGTAGACGTCGCGTACAATGGTAGTCAGTAGAACAGAAGCATTCTGGCCCGACACAGCCCCACGAATCATCTGGATACACACAGTGTTAACTCGGCGACGACCCAACTGCGCCATGTTGTGAAAACAACAATGTCACAAGGCGCCGGTAGAGGCAGGCTAGTCGCACGTCCGCTCGACACCAAGGTTGAGCGACGAATGTTTAATATCTTTATTATGCACCCCATACCCATCCCGTGGGCGGTAGTCAAAAGATTACAGAGGTACATAATGGGACCAGGGACTGGGCCCGAAAGTTCTGACAGCTGAACAAGTTACAAAAGTAATGAACCTCAGGTAGATCTGGTCACAATCATGACCAAGTTACAAAGGTAATGAACCATCTACACGTCTATACATGGTTACAATCATGAACAAATTACAAAGTAATGAGGCATTCACAGGTCTACTGTGAGCAACTTTATAAAGATGAGTTAGCTTCAACTGCCGTAGCCTACTGTGGACATTCAGCAGATCCGACTTTTGTAATTCATCCTGACCTACATGTTCTTCTGGACCAAGTTCCAGGAGGAAGCTCATCATTTTATCCTGGATAATTTTAATATGTTTTTCAATGTTTTTGCTAGAGCAGAGTATCATGGAGAATAAGAATAATCTACATGTCACTGTATAAGAGCTGGACTCAAGGTTCTACGAGTCTCAGTAGGTAGACTCAGTTCCTGTCTATAGAGGAACTCTAAAGAATAAAAGGGCACAATGCCGTGACTGGAACAATACACAAATAACCCTCACACAGGAGAATAAAGTTTATAACAATGTTTCGGTCCGGCTTGGACCAGAAACCACTCACATTACATTGTTTACTATCAATTCTCCTGACATACCTTTTTATGGTCTGATGTATCGTTTAATTTAGAACCCTTCACGTTCACCATGCATCTTACTTTTCCCTCCCTGGGAAGTTGCCACCAGTTATGTTGATCCTCCTCACTTCCAGGTTGAAGAATGACGCAATTGTGCAACATTTAGAAATCTTTATCGAGGAAACGTTACGCTAGCCAGTGGCGTCTTCAGTCCAATACAGTCCATTTTCCTAACTTGCAGGTACTAAAGCTCACTTGCTTTCTGCAACCTTACCTTAGCTATTGCACTGTACACTGATGGTTCTATATCCTCCAATGGTGTTGGGTATACAGTTGTTTTTCCTGAGAAAGTAATTCAAAGTAATTTACTAGAATCGGCCAATGTTTTCACAGCAGAGTTAGTAAGTTTATTCAGGTATACACAAATAGAGTTACAAAGATTATCATACATAGCAGCATGTGTGGAGAACCTAGGATACCTGGAGAGGGTTCCGGGGGTCAACGCCCCCGCGGCCCAGTCTGTGACCAGGCCTCATGGTGGATCAGGGCCTGATCAACCAGGCTGTTACTGTTGGCCGCACGAACCACAGTCCAGCTGGTCAGGTACTGACGTTAGGTGCTTGTCCAGTGCATGCTTGAAGACAGCCAGGGGTCTATTGATAATCCCAAATATGTATGCTGGGAGGCAGTTGAACAGTCTTGGGCCCCTGACACTTATTGTGTTGTCTCTTATCGTGCTAGTGGCACCCCTGCTTTTCATTGGGGAGATGTTGCATCGTCTGCTGAGTCTTTTGCTTTCATAGGGATTGATTTTCGTGTGCAAGTTTGGTACTAATCCCTCAAGGATTTTCCAAGTGTATATGATCAAGTATCTCTACCGCCTGCATTCTAGGGAGTACAGGTTTAGGAACTTCAAGCGTCATTCGCTGCCCGACCTTGGTCGTGAGCAGGTGTACTTGCAAGGTTCTCTGGTGGACAGTGGACATAACCTTTAGTTTCAAAATGGCGGAGACGTACCGGTGGCGGATAAACACTCAGAAGCCAGACACAGGTATAGTAGGATTGTGGATAATAAAGTCAGAGTGCACATGCTGTGGATTCAGATGCATGATAGAACTGATAAATTGGCTAAGTTTTATGCTCTCAAAGATGGGGTACCTACCTGGAGAGAATTCCAGGGGTCAACGCCCCCGCGGCCCGGTCTGTGACCAGACCTCCTGTTGGACCAGAGCCTGATCAACCAGGCTGTTACTGCTGGCCGCACGCAGTCCAACGTACGCACCACAGCCCGGCTGATCAGGTACCGACTTGAGGTGCCTGTCCAGTGCCTGCTTGAAGACAGCCAGGGGTTTGTTGGTAATCTCCCTGATGTATGCTGGGAGGCAGTTGAACAATCTTGGGCCCCTGACACTTATTGTGTTGTCCCTCAACGTGCTAGTGGCACCCGTGCTCTTCATTGGGGGGATGTTACATCGCCTGCCGAATCTTTTGCTTTCGTAGGGAGTGATTTTTGTGTGCAAGTTTGGTACTAAGCCCTCGAGAATTTTCCATGTGTATATAATAATGTATCTCTCCCGCCTGCATTCTAGAGAGTACAGGTTTAGGAACTTCAAGCGTTCCCAGTAGTTGAGGTAGTTTATCGCACTTATGCGTGCGGTGAAGGTTCTCTGCACATTTTCAAGGTCAGCAATTTAACCCGCCTTGAAAGGTGCAGTTAGTGTGCAGCAATATTCCAGCCTAGATAGAACAAGCGATCTGTAAAGTGTCAACATGGGCTTGGCATCCCTGGTTTTGAAGGTTCTCATTATCCATCCTGTCATTTTTCGAGCAGATGCAATTGCTACTTTGTTATGGTCCTTGAAGGTGAGATCCTCTGACATGATCACTCCCAGGTCTTTGACATTAGTTTTTCGCTCTATTGTGTGGTTGTAATTAGTTTTGTACTCCGATGAGATTTTAATTTCTTCACGTTTTCCGTATCTTAGTAATTGAAATTTCTCATCATTGAACTTCATATTGTTTTCTGCAGCCCATTTAAAGATTTGGTTTATGTCTGCTTGGAGTCGTGCAGTGTCTTCAACGGTGGACACTGTCATACAGATTCGGGTGTCATCTGCAAAGGAAGACACAGCACTGTGGCTTATATCCCTGTCAATGTCTGATATGAGGATGAGGAATAGGATGGGAGCAAGTACTGTGCCTTGTGGAACAGAGCTTTTCACAGTAGCTGCCTCATACTTTACTCTGTTGACTACTACTCTTTGTGTTCTACATGTTAGGAAATTATAGATCCATCTACCAACTTTTCCTGTTATTCCTTTATCACGCATTTTGTGTGCTATTACACCATGGTCACACTTGTCAAAGGCTTTTGCAAAATCTGTGTATATAACATCTGCATTTTGTTTATCTTCTAGATCATCCAGGACCTTGTCGTAGTGGTGCAGTAGTTGGGACAGACAGGAGCGGTCTGCTCTAAACCCATGCTGTCCTGGGTTGTGCAGTTGATGGGTATAAAGATGGGTGGCGATCTTGCTTCTTAGAACCCTTTCAAAGATTTTTATGATATGGGACGTTAGCTCAATTGGTCTGTAGTTCTTTGCTATTGCTTTACTGCCCCCTTTGTGGAGCGGGGCTATGTCTGTTGTTTTTAGTAACTGCGGGACGATCCCAGTGTCCATGCTCCCTCTCCATAGGATGTTAAAAGCATGTGATAGGGGCTTCTTGCAGTTCTTGATGAACACGGAGTTCCATGAGTCTGGGCCTGGAGCGGAGTGCATGGGCATGTCATTTATTGCCTTTTCGAAGTCATTTGGCGTCGTGGTGATGTCAGAAAGGCATGCGTCTGTCAAGTTCTGTGGCACTCTCATAAAAAAAATCATTTAGGTTTTCGATTTTCAGTCTGGTTAGTGGCTCGCTAAAAACTGAGTCATACTGGGATTTAAGTAACTCACTCATTTCCTTGCTGTCATCTGTGTAGGACCCATCCCGTTTAAGTAGGGGCCCAATACTGGTTGTTGTTCTCGACTTTGATTTTGCATAGGAAAAGAAATACTTAGGGTTTCTTTCAATTTCATTTATGATCTGAGTATATTGTTTTTGACATTTCGTATCAGACAAAGTGACTTATTTCCATTGGGCTCATTTCTATCGGGGAGTTATATGTAAATCTCACTGCTCTCATATACATGGCGTCCATATCCCAATCCTCATTCGTAGTTGTTTCAGACTTCTAAAGTGCATCATTTCAAGCTATCCAAAAATTCGACCTCTTCATCTCATCGTCCTTCCTGTACAACTTTGTTTATGTTGCATTTCTAGCAAACACCAAGAAGTCGTTTTTTGCTGGGTCGCTAGACGTACCGATGTTCAGGACAGTGAACAAGTAGACTCAGCCATTTGGTCAGCTATTTATGATTTCCTTATTTTCCCGCAGGAATATTAATTTTTCGGACTATTTTCCCGTGTTCTCTCAACAACCCCACAATGGCTCGCAATAATGTTGGTCTGAGATGCATACAACAAATTGTTTTATATCAAATCACGTTTAGGATTCTGGCTTTCATCTTCCCATCACTGTTGGGTTTGGGAGGCTACACTCTTGTATTAATCACACATGTGACTCACATGTGAATACCACATGGAGAAACGATCGGCATCTTTCTGTGAGGACTGTCAGGTCACAATGTCAGTCCATCATACATTCCAATAAATTGTCCTGTCTTTCAGCAGGTACGCAGGATTTATTTTCAATGTCTACATTGCCCCAACATTCTAACTGACCTCCTCGATGAAAGTTGGTGGTTGTGGGCGGGTGGTTGTGGGTGGGGGGTTGTGGGCGGGTTGTTGTGGGTGGGGGGTTGTGGGCGGGTGGTTGGTGGTAGTGAGTGGGTGGTTGGTAGTAGTGAGTGGGTGGTTGGTGGTAGTGAGTGGGTGGTTGGTGGTAGTGAGTGGGTGGGTGGTGGTAGTGAGTGGGTGGTTGGTAGTAGTGAGTGGGTGGTTGGTGGTAGTGAGTGGGTGGTTGGTAGTAGTGAGTGGGTGGTTGGTGGTAGTGAGTGGGTGGTTGGTAGTAGTGAGTGGGTGGTTGGTGGTAGTGAGTGGGTGGTTGGTAGTAGTGAGTGGGTGGTTGGTGGTAGTGAGTGGGTGGTTGGTAGTAGGGAGTGGGTGGTTGGTAGTAGGGAGTGGGTGGTTGGTGGTAGTGAGTGGGTGGTTGGTGGTAGTGAGTGATTGGTTGGTGGCTGCTTGTTGTTGGGCGGGTGGGAGAATGACGGTTGTGGGTGTGGGTGGGCTACTGGTACGTGGGTAAGGGTAGTTGTGGGTTCATGGGTGGGTGGATTTGTGGGAGATATTGGGTGAGGGGGAGTGTGGATGGGTATCATGCCCAGTTGTGCCCAGGGCACCAGGCCACTAACACAGCTCGTGTGGGTCGCGGTTCATTCACTCACAAACTCTCCTAAACCGTCTTCACAATTCATTATTTTAGCCATAACAAACAGTCTACTTCCTTGAACGGTACAAATATTATAAATAATGCTAAGAATAATTGAAAAATGTCTTAGAGTATTTATATAGGCTTAAATGTTTTATATAACAGATACAATCAAGGGAATATTTTAGCGTAGCAGCAGAAATAAGTTACTTGTTAAGAGAAGTGTTGGTCAGTTGGGCAGTAGACGTGGTGGGTGGGGGAGTGTCAGGTGTTCTATTGTGGCTTCTTTCTCACTTTATATGTGTTTCGTTATTAACACTGAACAGACATCTCTTAAGGGTACACCCACCTCAGTCATCGTTAGAAAACATCATTTGTGAAGGTCAGTTTTATGTACCTGTACCAAGTCTACTTTTTGGAACTTTAGTTCACTTGAAGCAAGTAATATGTTGACCCCAGGACAGTAGCTGAAATATTCTCTCGGGAATATATTATAAAGCAGTGTCATGTAAGGGATGCAAATAAGACACTTTGTTGGACTTTTTACCTTGGGGGGTTATCCTGGGTAATTTACACTGTTAAACTATGTATGATAATTGATGTGTACCTCTAACTAAAAAAATACATTTAATTAAATCCCTGCATTCCATGAGCCAAGCCTCTACCTGTTGTTAGTGAATGAATGGTTCAGAGAACCGACGAGTTGGTAAATTAGACACATATGCAACACTTGGGTATCTTTATTGAGGAAACGTTTCGCCACACAGTGGCTTCATCAGTCCATACAAAGGAGAAACGTGAAGAACAGGAGGAGTGTGAGGTTGTCAGGCCCTCATTCTATTCAAGATTGATGGACTGACAACATCGTCTCAAGATTGAGGGCCTGACAACCTCACACTCCTCCTGTTCTTCACGTTTCTCCTTTGTATGGACTGATGAAGCCACTGTGTGGCGAAACGTTTCCTCAATAAAGATACCCAAGTGTTGCATATGTGTCTAATTTACCACCTGTTGTTAGTGTTAACTACTTGTTGCTACTGTTGTCAGTGTTAACTAGTTGCTATTGTTGTCAGTGTTAACTACTTGTTGCTACTGTTGTTAGTGTTAACTACTTGTTGCTATTGTTGTCAGTGTTAACTACTTGTTGCTACTGTTGTTAGTGTTAACTACTTGTTGCTATTGTTGTCAGTGTTAACTAGTTGCTACTGTTGTCAGTGTTAACTACTTGTTGCTACTGTTGTTAGTGTTAACTACTTGTTGCTACTGTTGTTAGTGTTAACTACTTGTTGCTACTGTTGTCAGTGTTAACTACTTGTTGCTACTGTTGTCAGTGTTAACTACTTGTTGCTATTGTTGTCAGTGTTAACTACTTGTTGCTATTGTTGTCAGTGTTAACTACTTGTTGCTATTGTTGTCAGTGTTAACTACTTGGTGCTACTGTTGTTAGTGTTAACTACTTGTTGCTACTGTTGTTAGTGTTAACTACTTGTTGCTACTGTTGTCAGTGTTAACTACTTGTTGCTACTGTTGTCAGTGTTAACTACTTGTTGCTACTGTTGTCAGTGTTAACTACTTGTTGCTACTGTTGTCAGTGTTAACTACTTGTTGCTACTGTTGTCAGTGTTAACTACTTGTTGCTACTGTTGTCAGTGTTAACTAGTTGCTACTGTTGTCAGTGTTAACTAGTTGCTACTGTTGTCAGTGTTAACTAGTTGCTACTGTTGTCAGTGTTAACTAGTTGCTACTGTTGTCAGTGTTAACTAGTTGCTACTGTTGTCAGTGTTAACTACTTGTTGCTACTGTCGTCAGTGTTAACTAGTTGCTACTGTTGTCAGTGTTAACTAGTTGCTACTGTTGTCAGTGTTAACTACTTGTTGCAACTGTTGTCAGTGTTAACTACTTGTTGCTACTGTTGTCAGTGTTAACTACTTGTTGCTACTGTTGTCAGTGTTAACTACTTGTTGCTACTGTTGTCAGTGTTAACTACTTGTTGCTACTGTTGTCAGTGTTAACTACTTGTTGCTACTGTTGTCATTGTTAACTACTTGGTGCTACTGTTGTCAGTGTTAACTACTTGGTGCTTCTGTTGTCAGTGTTAACTACTTGGTGCTTCTGTTGTCAGTGTTAACTACTTGGTGCTTCTGTTGTCAGTGTTAACTACTTGGTGCTTCTGTTGTCAGTGTTAACTACTTGGTGCTACTGTTGTCAGTGTTAACTACTTGGTGCTACTGTTGTCAGTGTTAACTACTTGGTGCTTCTGTTGTCAGTGTTAACTACTTGGTGCTTCTGTTGTCAGTGTTAACTACTTGGTGCTTCTGTTGTCAGTGTTAACTACTTGGTGCTACTGTTGTCAGTGTTAACTACTTGGTGCTACTGTTGTCAGTGTTAACTACTTGGTGCTACTGTTGTCAGTGTTAACTACTTGGTGCTACTGTTGTCAGTGTTAACTACTTGGTGCTACTGTTGTCAGTGTTAACTACTTGGTGCTACTGTTGTCAGTGTTAACTACTTGGTGCTACTGTTGTCAGTGTTAACTACTTGGTGCTTCTGTTGTCAGTCTAGCTGGAGGGCATTCCGGGGATGAACGCCCCCGCCGCCCGGTCTATGACCAGGCCTCCTGGTGGATCAGGGCCTGATCAACGAGGATGTTACTGCTGGCTGCACGTTAAGCACTTGTTGCTCCTGTTGTCAGTGTTAACTACTTGTTGCTACTGTTGTTAGTGTTAACCACTTGTACCTGTTGTCACTGTTAACTACAGATGAGCCGGAGACATACAAGGAAATATTTGTTCAGTCTTAGAGTGGCTGGGAAGTGGAATGACCTCACTGGAGACGTGGTGGAGGCAGACTCCATACATAGTTTTAAGAGCAGGTACTACAGGGCCCATGAGGCAAGCAGCAAGTTGAGGGGCGGGGCCAGGAGCAAGGACTCATCTGCAACCCGATATAGGCAAACACACTATTATATATATATATATATATATATATATATATATACGTATATATATATATATATATATATATATGACAGGGGAGTTGAATGATAGCTCTAGGCCTTTCGTGTTGCAATCAACACATCAGGAGCTTGCAGTGTTGCAGAAATAAATAGGAAGACCAGATAGATACGTTCAAAGGAACGACTCTAGCTAGAATGAACGTATCTACCTGGACTTCCTACTCATTTCTGCAACATTGCAAGCTCCTAATGTGTTGATTGCAACATGAAAGGTCAGGAGCTGCCATACATACACACATGTACTTACACAAATACACATGGTCAAATATTTATATATTTTATATTTTTGTTAGTGGGTTTGATTTTAAGAAAGACCTTGCAAATATGGGCCAGTAGTCTGCTGCAGTGTTCCTTCTTTCTTATGTTCTTATACATAAACGCGCGTGCGCACACATGCGCACACACTCACAAAGTTAACAAGAAGTATGCTCATACAGTGATCTGAAAAAATAAACATGCAAGAATAGAGCTTTCTTGTTAACAGTGGTGGTACTCAGTGAGTTGTGGTGGCGGGGGTCATGTTCCAGCTCCTGACCCCGCCTCTTAACTAACATTCCACTGATACTTAACTCCTTGAGGTACTAATATATATATATATATATTATATAAAGGAGGGGTGTTAATGTTGCAGTTTTGTAGTTGTAGTGTAAGCACGCCTCTGGCAAGACAGTGATGGAGTGAATGATGAAAGTTTTTCTTTGTCGGGCCACTCTGCCTTGGTGGCCACTCTGCCTTGGTGGCCACTCTGCCTTGGTGGCCACTCTGCCTTGGTGGCCACTCTGCCTTGGTGGCCACTCTGCCTTGGTGGCCACTCTGCCTTGGTGGCCACTCTGCCTTGGTGGCCACCCTGCCTTGGTAGCCACCCTGCCTTGGTGGGAAACGGCCTGTGTTAATAAAAATTATATATATTTATTTATTTATATATTATATAGGTAATTTACCCACATATGTTTCTTATGTATGATAATTTGTGTAACTGTATTTGTGTACCTGTACCTAAATGAACTTACTCTGTGCCACTGGGTTTACCTTCGGTAAATTGCTTTCATCAGGAGCCGAATCCTTCAAGGAAACAAGATTGTTTATTCACAGTAATTTGTGTAAATGACAGAATCAGCCGGTTCCATTATATTTTTCATAGTGGTCGTATTAGAAGTGATTAAGATCACAGCACTGAAGCTTCGTTAAAGGTGTCCGAAGTTTATGCACTTAGTGTCCATTTCTCCCTATAAGTATCAAGATGTTTGAACATAAGAACAAAAGAAAAGAGGAACCAGTGTAGTAGTCCTGTCCCTTATCTAGTCTGAGATTTCTTTTCGAGATATTAAACTTCGGTTTGGCTTCAGGTATTGTTACTTCAGTGGGTTTTCCTTTGTGGATAATGATAGTACCATTTTGGTTGATTGTGTACTACCAACAGTACAAAACTTGCTTTATCTTAACTGAGTGCTTGCGCCAAATTATCAATTGAAGCCACACTAATTGAAGCAAAATCGATAACATTTCGAAAAGGAATTTTAAACCGGAGGGAGTCAGCCTAGTGTTTAGGGGGAAGGGAGGATGTCACCGTGAGATGGAGGGAGTTAGCCTAGTGTTTAGGGGGAAGGGAGGATGTCACCGTGAGATGGAGGGAGTCAGCCTAGTGTTTAGGGGGAAGGGAGGATGTCACCGTGAGATGGAGGGAGTTAGCCTAGTGTTTAGGGGAAGGGAGGATGTCACCGTGAGATGGAGGAGTCAGCCTAGTGTTTAGGGGAAGGGAGGATGGCACCGTGAGATGGAGGGAGTTAGCCTAGTGTTTAGGGAAGGGAGGATGTCACCGTGAGATGGAGGATGTCACCGTGAGATGGAGGATGTCACCGTGAGATGGAGGGAGTTAGCCTAGTGTTTAGGGGAAGGGAGGATGTCACCGTGAGATGGAGGGAGTCAGCCTAGTGTTTAGGGGGAAGGGAGGATGTCACCGTGAGATGGAGGGAGTCAGCCTAGTGTTTAGGGGGAAGGGAGGATGTCACCGTGAGATGGAGGGAGTTAGCCTAGTGTTTAGGGGGAAGGGAGGATGTCACCGTGAGATGGAGGGAGTCAGCCTAGTGTTTAGGGGAAGGGAGGATGGCACCGTGAGATGGAGGGAGTTAGCCTAGTGTTTAGGGGAAGGGAGGATGTCACCGTGAGATGGAGGGAGTTAGCCTAGTGTTTAGGGAAGGGAGGATGTCACCGTGAGATGGAGGGAGTCAGCCTAGTGTTTAGGGGAAGGGAGGATGTCACCGTGAGATGGAGGGAGTCAGCTAGTTTAGGGGGAAGGGAGGATGTCACCGTGAGATGGAGAGAGTCAGCCTAGTGTTTAGGGGGAAGGGAGGATGTCACCGTGAGATGGAGGGAGTCGGCCTAGTGTTTAGGGGAAAGGGAGGATGTCACCGTGAGATGGAGGGAGTCAGCCTAGTGTTTAGGGGAAGGGAGGATGGCACCGTGAGATGGAGGGAGTCAGCCTAGTGTTTAGGGGAAGGAGGATGTCACCGTGAGATGGAGGAGTCAGCCTAGTGTTTAGGGGGAAGGGAGGATGTCACCGTGAGATGGAGGGAGTCAGCCTAGTGTTTAGGGAAAGGGAGGATGTCACCGTGAGATGGAGGAGTTAGCCTAGTGTTTAGGGGAAGGGAGGATGTCACCGTGAGATGGAGGGAGTCAGCCTAGTGTTTAGGGGGAAGGGAGGATGTCACCGTGAGATGGAGGGAGTCAGCCTAGTGTTTAGGGGGAAGGGAGGATGGCACCGTGAGATGGAGGGAGTCAGCCTAGTGTTTAGGGGGAAGGGAGGATGTCACCGTGAGATGGAGGGAGTTAGCCTAGTGTTTAGGGGAAGGGAGGATGTCACCGTGAGATGGAGGGAGTCAGCCTAGTGTTTAGGGGGAAGGAGGATGTCACCGTGAGCTGGAGGAGTCAGCCTAGTGTTTAGGGAAGGGAGGATGTCACCGTGAGATGGAGGGAGTCAGCCTAGTGTTTAGGGAAGGGAGGATGGCACCGTGAGATGGAGGGAGTCAGCCTAGTGTTTAGGGAAGGGAGGATGGCACCGTGAGATGGAGGGAGTCAGCCTAGTGTTTAGGGGAAGGGAGGATGGCACCGTGAGATGGAGGGAGTCAGCCTAGTGTTTAGGGGAAGGTAGGATGTCACCGTGAGATGGAGGGAGTCAGCCTAGTGTTTAGGGGAAGGGAGGATGGCACCGTGAGATGGAGGGAGTCAGCCTAGTGTTTAGGGGAAGGGAGGATGTCACCGTGAGATGGAGGGAGTCAGCCTAGTGTTTAGGGGGAAGGGAGGATGTCACCGTGAGATGGAGGGAGTCAGCCTAGTGTTTAGGGGGAAGGGAGGATGTCACCGTGAGATGGAGGGAGTCAGCCTAGTGTTTAGGGGGAAGGGAGGATGTCACCGTGAGATGGAGGGAGTCAGCCTAGTGTTTAGGGGGAAGGGAGGATGTCACCGTGAGATGGCGGGAGTCAGCTTCAGGAATAGGGAGGGAGTCAACGTGGGGAGGAATAGGATAAACAAACTGCTGGAGGTGTTTGTTGACAAGGCAGACAAGGATGTTAAAGAGTGTTTAGGTCTCCCCGTGACTGTTTACCCCTCACCTGATTTTACAGCTTATTATGACTCTGTATGACCTCTGTCACTCTTGTGGAGTTCCCCTTCCCTCCTGTCACTTGTGTGGTACAAGAACCCCTCCCTTATGGCTGGGTCCTTTCCCCTCCCGTTTCTCACACCTGAGAGGTTCAAGCACCACCTCCCCTCCTCCCCCCCATACCTGATGTTGAGAAAAGTAGGAGTCTTGTCTCCCACACTGAGGGAAAGGCAAGATGGTGGGTATTTTTATCATTATCGGCTCCGTCGGTATGGTGCCATTTAGAATATCGTTACCTTGTCTCAACGTCTTAACATAGATATCTATCTATTCGAACATTCACACGCATTCTTAACTTTGTTGGGCGCTATCTCCTAGCCCTCTCGTCTTACACTGGATATACTAGTTATTATCTCACTCCTCGTCATAGTGTTGAATTAATATCCCCTGCTAAATATCAGCCTCATTGCCTAGTGCTATCACGTTCGGCTCACATCCTAAAGATCTGGGTTCAATCCTGGATGGGGCATAACATATAGGCAAGAAGTTAAATCACAGAACGTGTGGGGCTTCAACCTATGGCAGGTGAGTGCTAAAACCGTCCCGCAAGTATCAGGACTGACCGTTCTGTGATTTGTCTGTAATCATATTACTAAAATATCGTGAGTTATATAAGCAAGTTT
Source organism: Cherax destructor (assembly GCA_009830355.1). Taxonomy (NCBI): domain Eukaryota; kingdom Metazoa; phylum Arthropoda; class Malacostraca; order Decapoda; family Parastacidae; genus Cherax; species Cherax destructor. The sequence continues at coordinate 34,361 of WNWK01007938.1, forward strand.
CCTAACACCTGCTGCCCTTGTTCATCTGGAAGTAAATAGTACCTGGATATTAGTAGTGTTGTGGGTGGCATCCTCAGGGGTTATCAACTCTCAGGTGTTAAACCTAGCCCCCTCGATGATACAAGAAAAGTAGTCCCATATCCCATAAGCGTAGTCCTCTGTACTCCTAAATAATGAATAGTCATAATCATAACCATAATTTTTAAAGGGGTGGACCGGTAAGCCAGCGGAAGGCCTCGGTTAGATGACCAAAAGCTCCAGCTGCGGGTCATATGGCTTAGACCCGCGTCAGGAAACACTTGTCTTTTTTCCCTGACAAATCTTACCTTACCTAACTTAACCCTGTACTCCAGTGTAAAGTGCACCGTAAGTTTCTGATGTTTACCTGGAGAGAGTTCCAGGGGTCAACGCCCCTGCGGCCCGGTCTGTGACCAGGCCTCATGTTAGATCAGAGCCTGATCAACCAGGCTGTTACTGCTGGCCGCACGCAGGCCAACGTACGAACCACAGCCTGGCTGGTCAGGTACCGACTTTAGGTGCCTGTCCAGTGCCTGCTTGAAGACAGCCAGGGGTTTGTTGGTAATCCACCTGATGTATGCTGGGAGGCAGTTGAACAGTCTTGGGTCCCTGACACTTATTGTGTTGTCCCTCAACGTGCTAGTGGCACCCCTGCTCTTCATTGGGGGGGATGTTACATCGTCTGCCGAGTCTTTTGCTTTCGTAGGGAGTGACTCTCGTGTGCAAGTTTGGTACTAATCCATCTAGGATTTTCCAAGTGTATATAATAATGTATCTCTCCCGCCTGCGTTGAAGATTTGAAGGAAATCATAAGTCATTCGAATTATCCCATGAAAAGTATCATTTAAATTTTACCAATTTATACAATAAAAATGGTACCTTGATCCAAGGAATTAGACCTACCCTTCTCTAATTACCTCCCATTTCCCAGGCGCCGCATGATTAATAGATTTGGCGCTTCCTCTTGAATACACAAATAATAATGTGTCGTGTGACTTTATGGGCTGGGATTCACCGCTATGAGGGTCATTTGGATTACCACTTCATGCCCATGAACTTAAGGGTAATGCCCAACTACATACATGTGAAACTTTAACTGATATCCAGTAAGTAGAAGAAAGGTTAGGAAACAGGACAAATGTTTCCTGACGCGGGGCCTTAGTCATATGGTAACCCGCCGCTGGAGCTTTTGGTCATCTGATCGAGGCCTTCCACTGGCTTACAGGTTCACCCCTTTAAAAATGAAAATTTAGTGTGTACTTATTACGTAACAATGTAACTAACATTCCTATGACAATTTTCATATTAATTTTATATATTTCATTTATTTTAAAGAATTATGACATATATACAGATAATATTCGTGTAACTGATATTTTTATATTGCTTTTTATTTTTAATATTACAAGGAATGAGGCTTGAAAGGCATGCATATATTCCTTGCTACGGTGGAAACATCGGGGCGTGAATGAGGCTTGAAAGGCATGCATATATTCCTTGCTACGGTGGAAACATCGGGGCGTGAATGAGGCTTGAAAGGCATGCATATATTCCTTGCTACGGTGGAAACATCGGGGCGTGAATGAGGCTTGAAAGGCATGCATATATTCCTTGCTACGGTGGAAACATCGGGGCGTGAATGAGGCTTGAAAGGCATGCATATATTCCTTGCTACGGTGGAAACATCGGGGTGTTTAACACACCTGCTGTCCTTGTTCACTTAGCAGTAAATAGGTACCTGGATATTAACCGATTGGTGTGGGTAGCATCCTACCTGGAGTCTACCTGGAGAGAATTCCAGGGGTCAACGCCCCCGCGGCCCGGTCTGTGACCAGGCCTCCTGTTGGACCAGAGCCTGATCAACCAGGCTGTTACTGCTGGCCCCGCACAGTCCAACGTACGAACCACAGCCCGAAATGCTTTGGATAACAAGAGGCTTTTTATTATAATAATAATAATATCTCTATTTACTACAAGTATATGTACATGGTATTCAGGCCTAGCTGACATCAATGACATACTACTATATAGAAAGCCGCTTGTTATGCTGAGCATTTCGGGCAAATTAGGTCAGTTTTGTCCCAGGATGCGACCCCCACCAGTCGACTAACACCCGGGTACCCATTTTACTGATGGGTGAACATAGACAACCGGTGTAAGAAAACACGTCCGATGTTTTCACCCCTTCGGCAGGAATCGAACCCGGACCCTAACCGTGTGAAGCGAGAGCTATTGCCACCTGCCACGGGGCACAGTGATGTCAGCTAGGTCTGTTTGAGTTGTATCATGTACTTATAGAAATATTATTATTATATGTAACACAAGGACCCCAACGAAAATAAGTCAATATTTGACTTTATTTGGCTGTTCCAAGTTGATTTATACACAGGTTACTACATAAAACATTTGTAATCATTTAAATTTGTTTATTGAACCTAGATGAAAACTTCCAGTACATTTAAAGAGACAATCGTAATTTTAAAAGTTATGTTTATATTCAGTTGTTGGTGGTTACGGGGGGTGGGGGTCCAGCCATCCTGCTACAGAAAACGTGCTATGCTTCATTCACATACTATAACAAATAAAGGCTGCGCTAAATGACCTACAGTATATTCCGTGAATCTATATTTTGTTATGGTTTAGAGATACAAAGGTTATATGGAACTTATGTTGAAAACGTTTCGCATACGTAGTAGGCTTTATCAGATTACAAATAGGTTTCACAATATACACAGGCAGGTAGGTCTTAATTAAGCTAATAAATGTCACTTAGAAAATATTAATTATACTGGCATTGTATTGCTTAGATCATATTAATGTTTACTTTAGTTGTTAGATATATCACCCCTCACCCTTACCTCACCCCTCACTCTTACCTCCCCTCACCTCAGATTCACCCCTCACAGGTACAGATGAGTGTGGTGGTGGCAGTAATCCATTATAGAGAGGACACACAAGAACAATGTGGAATTAAATACGCCTGACCCCACCAGCTTCCAAACCCATGGGACGAACACACGGGGAATAAAAATATTTTTTTCTGTATAGGGACACAAGACCGAGGAAAATGGAGATAGGACAGGGTAACAAGTAGGGTCCCCCAAGGATTAGTACTAGAACCGTTACTCGTAACTCAGTGGTCGATCATTGGACACCGTCGACAGGACCCAGTTCGACTCCCAGGTGGAGTGAATCGTAAGAACAAATTATTCTTACATTTGCTGCCCCTGTTAACCTAGCCGTAAATAGCTACGTTGGTGTTAGCCATCTTACAGTTGTTGCTCATATTCTCTTAGCGGTTAATTGGTATCTGGGTGTTCATACTGTTGTAGGTCGTATGCTAGTGACTTTCTTTTATGCCTAACAATATTTTATTAAATGTACACTGCTGAAATGAATTATTTATATTTGTATCCTAGGGAAGGACTCCAAGAAAAATATGTCACACTGTTTGGTTTTTCTTAAGATTTAATTTTGGTTAATAACTGTCCTGGAATAGTAACCCAAACATTGATATATTCGGTGTGAATGCCACCGAATATATCTCCAGAGATGCTTCTACCTGGAGGTTATTCCGGGGATGGACGCCCCCGCGACCTGGTCCTCCACCAGAACTCCCACTGGATCAGGACTTGAATAACCGAGTTAGTGAATCTTACAACTTCCTTCAGGGATCTTAAAAATCCTTTAGGACTCTTGACATAAGTCAGGTCTGTCATAGAGTACACAGTACCAGCATGTAACAAAATTCGAGACGCTGTAGAAGTTTACCATAAATCTTTGTTCTGGAACTAAATGCGTTGAGATATAAGGAGAGACTAAAGGAACCAAATCCAAATACCTTAGAAAAGAATAGGACCAGGATGAGCAATGTACTCTGAGGATTTAACAGGTCATATAGGGACAATGAAAAACCAAGACCAGTGGCTTGGGTCAGACAGAAGCTTAAACCTAGATGTGCCCCAGGAACGGTAGGACATTTATCCTGAGGGACAGGGTGGTAAGAAAGTGGAAAGCACTGGATGAGGGAAATAGTGAAGGTAAACTTTATACACAGTTTAAAGAATAGGATCCAAGCGGCCAGGAACAAATAACTCTAGCGGTGAATAGTTTTTAAGATGCGAGTCCAGGAGCTAGAGCTCGACACCCCAGCACAAGATCATGTAACAAGCCACACAACATATCAGGTATAAGGCTGAGGGGCAACCTAAGATGTCTTGAGGTGGCACGGAGAGGTTCATATTAACTTACCTTCATTCCCAATAACACCAATCAGCAGCCAGGCTTCTGTGACGTCACGCAACCGCCCCCCCCCTCATTGGTCACTGTCGGTGAATATCCCCAATCAACAACCAGGTCTCTGTAACGTCACTCCGCCACCTCTCATTGGTCATTGGGGTTCTTGACTCTATCTAAGGAAGGATTGAGAAACCTGGAGGTACACTCTCGTGAAACACGTAAACTGAGGGAAGATGTTTGACGAGTACACCTAGAAGACACTCATAAATAAATGGAACATGGCAGGTCAAAATTCGCAAATAAACCAGCAAAAGTGATGTTTTATGTAAACTTCTACTTCCAGTCGAGGTCCCTTCATCTGCTGAAAAGGACCTCAGTTGGAGGTTGGTATATATAGACCTTTAACTCTTTGTAAATCTGTGGGCATTGACTTTTGATTGACAAGTGTCATTACACTTTTGACAAGTGTCATTACACTTTGATATATCAAAGTGAATATAAACAAGAGGGTGAAAAATATACATCTAAGACGCATCTCACACCCTTGAACATAAATATACATCTAAGACACATCTCACACCCTTGAACATAAATATACGTCTAAGACGCATCTCACACCCTTGAACATAAATATACGACTAAGACGCATCTCACACCCTTGAACATAAATATACATCTAAGACGCATCTCACACCCTTGAACATAAATATACGTCTAAGACGCATCTCACACCCTTGAACATAAATATACATCTAAGACGCATCTCACACCCTTGAACATAAATTCCATTTAAATTCAAATTTAGAAAGGATACAGAAAATGCTATGGCATGCCAGTGGCTCTCCTTGCATTACAGTTTTATAATTGTAACTACCAATAACAATGTACACTTGTAACATGCATCGAAATAAAAATATTATTATTATTATATTAATATTATATTATTATTATTATATTATTATATTATTATTAGTAAGTACCAGTTTGACACTGGTTGCTAAGTCGTGTAATCGAGATAAATAACTTAGCTATAAAAAGATATTAGATATAGAAGTTGGAATGGTTGGGTGTTAATGTATGGGCCAGTAGACCTATTTCTGGGCTTATCTTTTCTTATATTAATCCATGATGATTCTAGGCATTACATTACCCTACAGATATAACACTTCCCCTTAAATATAATAATAATAATAATGAGTTTATATATATTTTTTTTGGCAGATGTGATTACGAGGCGGTGATTCTGTCACTAAGGTAAGATTGTAACAATTATATTGTCCAGTGTTGGGTGAGTGTTCACGTGTGACTGCTCCAGAGCTGCTCATCATCCTGTATACTATTAACCAGTGTTGGGTGAGTGTTCACGTATGACTGCTCCAGAGCTGCTCATCATCCTGTATACTATTAACCAGTGTTGGGTGAGTGTTCACGTATGACTGCTCCAGAGCTGCTCATCATCCTGTATACTATTAACCAGTGTTAGGTGAGTGTTCACGTGTGACTGCTCCAGAGCTGCTCTTCATCCTGTATACTATTGACCAGTGTTGGGTGAGTGTTCACATGTGGCTGCTCCAGAGCTGCTCTTCATCCTGTATACTATTAACCAGTGTTGGGTGAGTGTTCACATGTGACTGCTCCAGAGCTGCTCATCATCTTGTATACTATTAACCAGTGTTGGGTGAGTGTTCACGTGTGACTGCTCCAGAGCTGCTCTTCATCTTGTATACTATTGACCAGTGTTGGGTGAGTGTTCACGTATGACTGCTCCAGAGCTGCTCTTCATCTTTTATACTATTAACCAGTGTTGGCTGAGTGTTCACGTGTGACTGCTCCAGAGCTGCTCTTCATCCTGTATACTATTGACCAGTGTTGGGTGAGTGTTCACGTGTGACTGCTCCAGAGCTGCTCTTCATCCTGTATACTATTGACCAGTGTTGGGCGAGTGTTCACGTGTGACTGCTCCAGAGCTGCTCTTCATCTTGTATACTATTGACCAGTATTGGGTGAGTGTTCACGTGTGACTGCTCCAGAGCTGCTCTTCATCCTGTATACTATTAACCAGTGTTGGGTGAGTGTTCACGTATGACTGCTCCAGAGCTGCTCTTCATCTTGTATACTATTAACCAGTGTTGGGTGAGTGTTCACGTGTGACTGCTCCAGAGCTGCTCTTCATCCTGTATACTATTAACCAGTGTTGGGTGAGTGTTCACGTGTGACTGCTCCAGAGCTGCTCTTCATCCTGTATACTATTGACCAGTGTTGGGTGAGTGTTCACGTGTGGCTGCTCCAGAGCTGCTCTTCATCCTGTATACTATTAACCAGTGTTGGGCGAGTGTTCACGTATGACTGCTCCAGAGCTGCTCTTCATCTTGTATACTATTAACCAGTGTTGGGTGAGTGTTCACGTGTGACTGCTCCAGAGCTGCTCTTCATCCTGTATACTATTGACCAGTGTTGGGTGAGTGTTCACGTGTGACTGCTCCAGAGCTGCTCTTCATCCTGTATACTATTGACCAGTGTTGGGTGAGTGTTCACGTGTGACTGCTCCAGAGCTGCTCTTCATCTTGTATACTATTAACCAGTGTTGGGTGAGTGTTCACGTGTGACTGCTCCAGAGCTGCTCTTCATCTTGTATACTATTGACCAGTGTTGGGTGAGTGTTCACGTGTGACTGCTCCAGAGCTGCTCATCATCTTGTATACTATTGACCAGTGTTGGGTGAGTGTTCATGTATGACTGCTCCAGAGCTGCTCTTCATCTTGTATACTATAAACCAGTGTTGGGTGAGTGTTCACGTGTGACTGCTCCAGAGCTGCTCATCATCTTGTATACTATTGACCAGTGTTGGGTGAGTGTTCACGTGTGACTGCTCCAGAGCTGCTCTTCATCTTGTATACTATTAACCAGTGTTGGGTGAGTGTTCACGTATGACTGCTCCAGAGCTGCTCATCATCTTGTATACTATTGACCAGTGTTGGGTGAGTGTTCACGTGTGACTGCTCCAGAGCTGCTCTTCATCTTGTATACTATTGACCAGTGTTGGGTGAGTGTTCACGTGTGACTGCTCCAGAGCTGCTCTTCATCCTGTATACTATTAACCAGTGTTGGGTGAGTGTTCACGTGTGACTGCTCCAGAGCTGCTCTTCATCCTGTATACTATTAACCAGTGTTGGGTGAGTGTTCACGTGTGACTGCTCCAGAGCTGCTCTTCATCCTGTATACTATTAACCAGTGTTGGGTGAGTGTTCACGTGTGACTGCTCCAGAGCTGCTCTTCATCCTGTATACTATTAACCAGTGTTGGGTGAGTGTTCACGTGTGACTGCTCCAGAGCTGCTCTTCATCCTGTATACTATTAACCAGTGTTGGGTGAGTGTTCACGTGTGACTGCTCCAGAGCTGCTCATCATCCTGTATACTATTAACCAGTGTTGGGTGAGTGTTCACGTGTGACTGCTCCAGAGCTGCTCTTCATCCTGTATACTATTGACCAGTGTTGGGTCAGTGTTCACGTGTGACTGCTCCAGAGCTGCTCTTCATCCTGTATACTATTGACCAGTGTTGGGTGAGTGTTCACGTGTGACTGCTCCAGAGCTGCTCATCATCCTGTATACTATTAACCAGTGTTGGGTGAGTGTTCACGTGTGACTGCTCCAGAGCTGCTCTTCATCTTGTATACTATTAACCAGTGTTGGGTGAGTGTTCACGCGTGGCTGCTCCAGAGCTGCTCTTTATCCTGTATACTATGCTGTAGTATTTATTAGGTATCCCCTTAAGTTATACCATGAATTAAGGAAAGATTCTGGACTTCACCTTACGAAAAGCAAATGCGATAGTAATTATGGACAAGGTAAATTATAGTGGAAAACTGAGCATGTTATTAGAAGACAGGGGAACTTACGTGGCCATTAATATTTTCATCCGACGACAATATAACAATTGTAAACATCAAACATCAATGGCTGATGCATCGTATGAGGTGTATTGATGGTTTCAAGCATTCAGGTTGTGTAAGAACAAATTTAGATTCTGTGTAATAAGGAAAATAATCTTGTGGTCAGCTTTAAAGTTTTAGTGGTGATGTGTTCTTGAGGGAAACAATTCTCTTGATGTTAGCTTCTCTGTATATTAGTTATATTTCCCTATTACCGCCGTCCGGCCCTGGGTCAGGCTTGTCTGCTTAACCAGGCTGTTGCTGTTGTGCCCACGTATGCACCACAGCCTGGGTGATCGGCACTTGGCCGATGACATTGTCGAGTTTTCTTTTAAAGACTTCTTCACTTGTTTCAGCAGTTGTTTTGTATCTGCAAAGATGTTAAAAAGTCTGAGATCGCGGATGTTAATACAATATTTACCAGTATCATTCTTAACTTGTGTGTGAGTGTTTTAGTTACCATTTTGTCCTAGGCACATGTCGATTAGATACTAGGCCTGTTGTATGTATGTGTGTGTGTGTGTGTGTAAGAAAACACTTTGAAATATTTCCAACCCGCCGGGAATTGAACCCGGGCCCTCCGTGCGTGAAGCGAGAGCTTTAGGCACAAGGCCACCGAGGTGTGTGTGGGAGTGTGTGATCTAGTGTGTGTGTGTGGGAGTGTGTGAGCTAGTGTGTGTGTGTGTGTGTGTGTGTGTACTCACCTATTTGTGGTTGCAGGGGTCGATTCATAGCTCCTGGCCCCGCCACTGATTGCTACTAGGTCCTCTCTCTCCCTGCTCCATGAGCTTTATCAAACCTCGTCTTAAAACTATGTATGGTTCCTGCCTCCACTACGTCACTTTCTAGGCTATTCCACTTCTTGACAACTCTATGACTGAAGAAATACTTCCTAACATCTCTGACTCATAGGAGTCTTCAACTTCCAATTGTGACCCCTTGTTTCTGTGTCCCCTCTCTGGAACATCTTGTCTCTGTCCACCTTATCTATTCCTCGCAGTATTTTATATGTCGTTATCATGTCTCCCCTAACCCTCCTGTCCTCTAGTGTCGTCAGACCGATTTCCCTTAACCTTTCTTCGTAGGACAATCCCCTTAGCTCTGGGACTAGTCTTGTTGCAAACCTTTGCACTTTCTCTAGTTTCTTGACGTGTTTGACCAGGTGTGGGTTCCAGTATGGGTCTGACGTATATGGTGTACAGAGTCTTGAACGATTCCTTAGTGAGGTATTGGAACGCTATTCTTAGGTTTGCCAGCCGCCCGTATGCTGCAGCAGTTATCTGATTGTGTGCCTCAGGAGATGTGCTCGGTATTATACTCACCCCAAGATCTTTTTCCTTGAGTGAGGTTTGCAGTCTTTGGCCACCTAGATTATACTCTGTCTGCAGTCTTCTTTGCCCTTCCCCGATCTTCATGACTTTACATTTGGCAGGGTTAAATTCAAGGAGCCAGTTACTGGACCAGGCTTGTAGCCTGTCCATGTCTCTTTGTAGTCCTGCCTGATCCTCGACTGATTTAATTCTTCTCATTAACTTCACATCATCTGCAAACAGGGACACTTCTGAGTCTATCCCTTCCGTTATGTCATTCACATATACCAAAAACAGTACCGGTCCCAGGACTGACCCTTGTGGAACCCCACTCGTCACAGGTGCCCACTGTGACACCTCGTCACGTACCATGACTCGTTGTTGCCTCCTTGTCAGATATTCTCTGATCCTTATCAGTGCCTTTCCTGTTACGTGTGCCTGATCCTCTAGCTTTTGCATTAACCTCTTGTGAGGAACTGTGTCGAACGCCTTCTTGCAGTCCAAGAAAATGCAGTCTATCCACCCCTCTCTCTCGTGTCTTACTTCTGTTAACTTGTCATAAAACTCCAGTAGGTTTGTGACACAGGATTTCCCTTCCCTGAAACCGTGCTGGTTGTCGTTTATAAGCTTGTGTCTTTCTAGGTGCTCCACCACTCTCCTCCTGATGATCTTCTCTATGACTTTGCATACTATACACGTCAGTGACACAGGTCTGTAATTTAATGCCTCATGTCTGTCTCCTTTCTTAAAAATTGGGACTACATTTGCCATCTTCCACACCTCGGGTAGTTGCCTAGTTTCAATGGATGTGTTGAAGATTTTTGTTAGTGGCACACTCAACATCTCTGCTCCCTCTCTAAGGACCCACGGAGAAATGTTGTCAGGTCCCACCGCTTTTGAGGTATCGAGTTCACATAGCAGCTTCTTCACTTCCTCCTCGGTTGTGTGTATTTCATCCAGCACTTGTTGGTAAACCTCCCTATTCTGAATTCCTGGAGTCCTTCCTGTCTCCTCTGTAAAGACTTCTTTGAATCTCATGTTGAGCTCCCCACATACCTCTTGGTCGTTTCTTGTGAACTCCCCACCTTCCTTCCTCAGCCTGATTACCTGGTCCTTGACTGTTGTTTTCCTCCTGATGTGGCTATACAACAGCTTCGGGTCAGACTTGACTTTTGATGCTATATCATTTTCGTATTATCACTGAGCCTCCCTTCTTACCTATGCATATTCGTTTCTTGCTCTTCGGCTAATCTCTTTATTTTCCTGGGTCATTTGTCTTCTGTACTTTTTCCATTCTCTAGTGCACTTAGTTTTTGCCTCCCTACACCTCTGGGTGAACCAAGGACTCGTTCTGGTCTTCCCATTACTTCTGTTTCCCTTGGGGACAAACCTCTCCTCTGCCTCTTTGCATTTGGTTGTCACATATTCCATCATTTCTTTTACTGGTTTTCCTGCCAATTCTCTCTCCCACTGAACGTCTTGTAGGAAGTTCCTCATGCTTGTGTAGTCCCCCCTTTTGTAGTTTCGTTTCTCCCTTCCTATTCCTGCTCCCCTCTCCACTTGTAGCTCAACTATATAATCAAAACACAGAACGAAATGATCACTAGCTCCAAGGGGCCTTTCATACGTGATATCCTCCATGTCCGAACTACTCAAGGTGAATACTAGGTCCAGTCTTGCTGGATCATCCTCACCTCTCTCTCTCTGGTAGTGTCTCTAACATGTTGATGCATGAGGTTTTCCAGTACCACATCCATCATCTTGGCTCTCCATGATTCAGGACCCCCGTGGGGCTCCAGGTTTTCCCAATCAATCTCTTTGTGATTGAAATCCCCCATAACTAGTAAATTTGCTCTCCCTGTGTGGGCTCTTCTGGCTACCTCGGCTAGTGTGTCTACCATTGCTCTGTTGCTCTCGTCGTATTCTTCTCTTGACCTCCTGCAGTTCTGTGGTGGGTTGTACATTACAGCAATTACCACCTTATGGCTCTCAGACTGGATTGTTCCTACTATGTAGTCCCTTTCACCCATTCCATCCATTCCTTCCACTTCCTCAAATCCCCACCTGTTCTTAATGAGCAGTGCAACTCCTCCTCCCCCTCTCCTCCCTCTATCTTTCCTGAGGATTTGATATCCGGGTGTGTGTGTGTGTGTGTGTGTGTGTGTGTGTGTGTGTGTGTGTTTGTGTGCGCGCGCGCGCGCGTTAGTTACCATTTTGTCCTAGGCACATGTCGATTAGATACTAGGCCTGTTGTATGTATGTATGTATGTATGTGTGTGTGTGTGTATGTAACGAAACACTTCGAAATGTTTCGCCCCCGCCGGGAATTGAACCCGGGCCCTCCGTGCGTGAAGCAAGAGCGCTAGCCACCATGCCATCGGGGAGTGTGTGTGTGTGTGCGCGCGTGTGTATGCGTGTGTGCGCGCGCGTGAGCGAGATTGAGGGGTGAGAGGTACAGGGTGTGTTTGGGGATGTGGGTGAGAGATGCAGGGTGTGTAGGGTGGGGAGTGATGGGGAGTAAACACACTTGTGATTCAGGAGTGTTACTTTAATAATGGTGCGGCTGCTGCTGCTGCTGCTGCTCTGCTGTTGTTGCTTTGATCTTTATGCCATGTATAGGTAATGAGGTGGCAGACAGCACCCACCTTGGGTGGTATGTATATACCGTTGTTTTGAAAATTTGAGAGCCAGATAAAAGTCTGTTAAACATTTTACACTGGCAGAGTTGCTGTTTTTCCTTTTGTTACATTCACGTATTCCTGTAAAAACATTAATATATGTCTTCAAGCAGGCACTGGACAGGCACCTAAAGTCGGTACCTGACCAGCCGGGCTGTGGTTCGTACGTTGGACTGCGTGCGGCCAGCAGTAACAGCCTGGTTGATCAGGCCTTGATCCACCATGAGGCCTGGTCACTGACCGGCCGCGGGGGCGTTGACCTCCGGAACCTCTCCAGGTAAACTCCAGGTATTTACAAAATCAGAGGGCAGAGTATTCTAGTGGTCTGTTGTTGGTAGTAGAAAACTTGTCTACATTTGTATATCGTCTCCTGCCTACAAGTTTGCTACTGTTGATCTTGTCACAGCTTATTTGTGTCGGATTTGTTCATTATCTTGAAATTTTTAAAGCTATCTCCACACAGTCTAGCTTCACGAAGGAAAATATGTCTCTAAATTTCTTGAAGGAGAATATCTCCTCAGTCTAACTTCTTGAAAGAGAGTATCTCCCCAGTCTATCTTCTTGAAGGAGAATATCTCCTCAGTCTAACTTCTTGAAAGAGAGTATCTCCCCAGTCTAGCTTCTTGAAGGAGAATATCTCCTCAGCCTAACTTCTTGAAAGAGAATATCTCCCTAGTCTAGCTTCTTGAGAGAATATCTCCCCAGTCTAGCTTCTTGAAAGAGAATATCTCCCCAGTCTAGCTTCTTGAAAGAGAATATCTCCCCAGTCTAGCTTCTTGAAAGAGAATATCTCCCCAGTCTAGCTTCTTGAAAGAGAATATCTCCCCAGTCTAGCTTCTTGAAAGAGAATATCTCCCCAGTCTAGCTTCTTGAAAGAGAATATCTCCCCAGTCTAGCTTCTTGAAAGAGTATATCTCCCCAGTCTAGCTTCTTGAAAGAGTATATCTCCCCAGTCTAGCTTCTTGAAAGAGAATATCTCCCCAGTCTAGCTTCTTGAAAGAGAATATCTCCCCAGTCTAGCTTCTTGAAAGAGAATATCTCCCCAGTCTAGCTTCTTGAATGAGAATATCTCCCCAGTCTAGCTTCATGAAAGAGAATATCTCCCCAGTCTAGCTTCTTGAATGAGAATATCTCCCAGTCTAGCTTGAATGAGAATATCTCCCCAGTCTAGCTTCTTGAATGAGAATATCTCCCCAGTCTAGCTTCTTGAATGAGAATATCTCCCCAGTCTAGCTTCTTGAATGAGAATATCTCCCCAGTCTAGCTTCTTGAAAGAGAATATCTCCCCAGTCTAGCTTCTTGAATGAGAATATCTCCCCAGTCTAGCTTCTTGAATGAGAATATCTCCCCAGTCTAGCTTCTGAATGAGAATATCTCCCCAGTCTAGCTTCTTGAATGAGAATATCTCCCCAGTCTAGCTTCTTGAATGAGAATATCTCCCCAGTCTAGCTTCTTGAATGAGAATATCTCCCCAGTCTAGCTTCTTGAATGAGAATATCTCCCCAGTCTAGCTTCTTGAATGAGAATATCTCCCCAGTCTAGCTTCTTGAATGAGAATATCTCCCCAGTCTAGCTTCTGAATGAGAATATCTCCCCAGTCTAGCTTCTTGAATGAGAATATCTCCCCAGTCTAGCTTCTTGAATGAGAATATCTCCCCAGTCTAGCTTCTTGAATGAGAATATCTCCCTGTCTAGCTTCTTGAATGAGTATCTCCCTGTCTAGCTTCTTGAATGAGAATATCTCCAGTCTAGCTTCTTGAATGAGAATATCTCCCAGTCTAGCTTCTTGAATGAGAATATCTCCCAGTCTAGCTTCTGAATGAGAATATCTCCCAGTCTAGCTTCTTGAAAGAGAATATCTCCCCATTCTAGCTTCTTGAAAGAGAATATCTCCCCAGTCTAGCTTCTTGAATGAGAATATCTCCCAGTCTAGCTTCTTGAATGAGAATATCTCCCAGTCTAGCTTCTTGAATGAGAATATCTCCCATTCTAGCTTGAATGAGAATATCTCCCCAGTCTAGCTTCTTGTGAGGAAAGTTATTAAAGCTATGTCCAGCACCTGGAGTGGCTAAGATAACTTCCAAAACTCTCAGTGGCGTAGTTTCTTGAAGAATATCTCCTCAGTCTAGTTTCTTGTAGTTAAATATCTTCAGATAAATCTAGATTTTTCCGCCGAAGTGGCTAGTTTATTATGCACCCATATTATCCTGTGGACGGTAGCGCAAGAACAAAAAGTTTAACAAGAAAACATTTGGATTTATATCGACAGTTGGCTTATTTGTTGCGAGAAATTTAGACAATTTGCTTAATATGTCTGGTATCTTTATTTTCATCTTGACATATCACATACAGTAGTGTGCATATTAATTGGGACAGGAGTAAATTTTGTGATTATCTCATAATAGTTCTTAGTTTTCGGCTTAATGAAGAGAGCTGACGACACTGGTGATTGTGGAGAGCTTCGTCGAGGTAGATGTGGGAAAAAAACTCAAGACAACACCTCACGATGACAAGGTTATAAGAAATAGTGTGAAGGAACCCAAGAAAACCAACAGTGACAAATACGAGGCAATCTTGACAACTCATTTGCTTCACATTGTGGATGGAGAAGGCATTTTCCAGCAGGATCTTGCTCCATGCCACACTTCCAGGAAAATGTTGACATTCTTCGAAGAGAGTGCTAAGCTTTCTAAATTGGGCCCGCAAACTTTCTGACCTCAACCCAATTGAGAATCTATGGGCAGTAACCAAACACAGGATCGAGAAACAGGACTCTTCAACCAAGAAGCTCATTGTTGGTGTTATTAGGATCTGGTACCATGACGAACTTGCCAAAATGTGTTCAACATTGGTCGATTCTATGCCAAAAAGTGTAGTAATGCTTATAAAGTAAAGGATAGTCATATCTTTTATTAAATCAATTCTGTCATATCATTGCCGTGTATTTTTAAATAAACATTAATTTTCCAAATTTTATTTCATCACTGTCCCAATTAATATGCACACTACTGTAGGTTATTATATTATCTCTATATTCCTCAGTGAGTGGACAATAAGACATAGTATTCAAGATAGTGACCATAGGGCTGGCCACATATTTTGCGTTTGGTTTGATCATGTGTGTGTCTGCCAGAAGTACTTGTAACCAAGCCTAGCTACATCAGTGTTCACACTGCCACTTGCTCCGTAAACGTACTTATTACCTACGTTCATATTATCATAGTAAGATCTACTCTGGTTTCTAACTGCATTCCTATAACATTCACTTGTATTATTTACTTCTGTCCCAATATTATTCCTAATGCTACACACACACACACACACACACACACACCTATTTGCAACCACAAATAGGTGAGTACACACACACACACAAACGCATCAAAGTTGTATTCTACATTTTCCTTCATGGTATGTACTTTTTTTTATGGCTAACGTATCTTTATCATAAAGGAGTAATCCATTTGTAATGAAATCCATAACAATTGTACTATAATTTCTTTATCCTTGATTTTTGAGTATCCATATCTGGTTTCTCCAGTGAGCGTGTTAATCGTTTTGTAGGTCAAGAACCTTCAATGTTGACATAGAATCAGTCAAGCTCAGTGTCATAAGTTACCTTTAGCACCACTAGGATGGCAAATACAGTAATTAAGTTTGGAGTGTAGACGCCTAGTTGTTAATTCTCCAAATAGTTTTTTTGAAGAACGGGCTAGTAGTTCATTACGTCTGTTTATATTCAGCTTTTCTACGATTAAGAATGCAGAGAGAGAGAGAGAGAGAGAGAGAGAGGTGGAGGAAGGGGGCAGGCAGTTAAAAATCGTACCATGTGTATGATGTGTAATTAATTTTGAAGGTGATAGTGGGTCAAAATTCAGTGTTGGAGAGGAGGTGGGAGGGATGTTGTGGTAGGAGGAGAGTAGGAAATATAATGGATGTTGGGGTCTCTCTCTCTCTCTCTCTCTCTCTCTCTCTCTCTCTCTCTCTTCTCCCCTCCCTCCCTCCTCCCTCCCTCACCGGTGTTCTCCATGGGCTAGGTTCAAGAGTTCCTTCATTAAACCAAGGCCGGGCCACCACTAGGAAAGGCCCGGGCCGGGAGAGTACCGGTGAACCAAGAACCTAAGCTGTCCTATCTCAGCTAATTTCAAACCCCTTTGGCCTTAGCAATATGTTTGTAATTTCTATACGTGCTTTATTTAAATATTAAGAAAATGGAAAGAGGATGACGTTAGCATCAGCTGTGGGCAGAAATTTTAATTTTGCCGGGCTGTGGTTCGTACGTCAGTGTACGTGCGGCCAGCAGTAACAGCCTGGGTGATCAGGCCGTGATCCACCGCGAGGCCGGGTCACAGAAGGGGCCCCGGGGGGCTTTAAACCCACCGAAACCCTCCAGGTAACATTATTTCATTAATTTTCATATGTCGAGAGAACCTGGTTTTCTTACAATATTTAAACTTTACCTGGACAACTGAAATATTGTTGTGCTTCTCTTCTGAGGAGCAAATTATGTGCATCTATTATTATTAAAGTTCATTTATAAAGTGGATTCGTTACATATGTTACTTGAGACGCTTTTAGAAGTAATTAAATTCCGAGACTCGAAAAACCTATACTATTTAGAAGGAAAACGATCACCGCTATTTGTAAGGCTAAGCAAAGTTTTATTACCAGGCGACCATCGTAATTGTCACCTGGCGGATTTAGCTCACACCCTGGGAGGGAAACCCCCCAACTCATTTTCCTTAGACACCTATCAAAATGTTAGCAAAATATTCAAACCTTTATCCCACTGCATGGTTTCTTATGATTTTCTTCATTATAAGTTTATTCATTCGTACACCTCCAGTAGTAATATCTTTCTATAGACCTTTACCATTTTCTGGAAGTAAACATCTGCTATTGTTTTCCAGAAGCACATATAACTACATGTTTGTAAGGGGGTGTAGTCACGTGTCTGGACGTGTGTGAGAATTTGAGTTGTAGTAGTTGGCTGAAGTAACATTACATATCACAGGACCCAGCACACTCCCTTTTTAGTACGCTAGCACTCAATCAGGCACTCTGATATGCAATGCTCTGTCAAGAACTACTCTAAAATATCAAACTAAGGTTGTCACATTGGTGTAAGTAAGTTTATTCATGTATACACAGTTACATAATTATCGTACATAGCAGCATATGTGTATGAGTGGGTGGTGTACGGTGGGCAGTGGTTATAGGTGAGGATGTGGGTGGTGGTGAGGGTATGGGCGGGTTTTTTGGGTGGTATGGGTTGATAATAGTGTATTTTAGTAAGTTTATTATATACACAAATACAGTTACATAATTATCATACATAGCAGCATATGTGAATAGAACATAGGATAACCCAAAAAATAGTGTGACTTTCCTAGCTGTGGGTGGATGAGGGTGAAGGTGGATGTAGGCTGGGGTAATAGTGAGGGTAGGGGGGGGGTATGGGGCGGGTAAAGGCCCCTATAATATGTGAACACCCTTCACCTGACAGCTCTTATTGACAACAATGGTTCACAAGGAGTCTGGTTACTCTCGGCGGCACAAAGTGTATTGCTATGGACACTGGGGTGAAGTTTTCGTTTTCTTTTTACAATGTGGCGTGAGTTTTGAGGAGAAACCCATGTAGTTTTGTTGTGGGCGTGTGGCATGAGCGACTCGCGCCATTACCTCTGGCATTTTTGGCCCAGAGCATTATTAATGGAAGCCTTTGTGTTGGTTTATAGTCTCAGTCACAGGGTGCCCTTTAAGACGACCAAACATTTCCACATCTACACCCCCAGAGCCTCACCTCATCAACACATCTTTAAAATAACATAAATATGTACTCATTTTTTTTACCAGTCTGTATAAAAATTATTTGTAAAATTGGACGAAAGATTTGCTGCAATTTCAGGAAAGTAATTGAAACTCCACATTTTCCAGGGAAATTTTTGATAAATATTCTTTCCCCGGTAGTATATTTGTGGAACACTTTATAAATAAGATAGTGAACCAGTTGGAGAACTAGTCTTTTACACACACACACACACACACACAAACACACACACACACACACACACACACACATACACACACACACACCCCGGTGGGGCAGAAACATTTCCCAAAATGTTTCCTTTACACACACAAACACACATACATACAACAGGCCTAGTTCTAATTGACATGTGCCTAGGGCAAAATGGTAACTAACACACACACACACACACACACACAGTAACAAGGTCACAACTGGAAGTTTTTTTTAAGCCATAGAATTGTCAGTGAAGTGGAATAATCTGGAGAGTGATTTAGTGGAGGCAGGATTCATACATGGCTTTAAGAAGAGAGACCATAAAGCCTTGGGGCAGTGGGGAGTGGACCTAGTAGGACCAGCAAGAGGCGGGGCCAGGAGCTGCAACCACAAATAGGGAATTACACACATTTATTCATCCATTGCGACCCATTACTGGGTTTTTAATCAGTATACGAGACACGCCAGAAACCTGAAAAGAATAACCCTGGTTCCATGTTTATAAAGGGGAGAAAAGACTAGTCACTAATTTGTATCTTAACATACATATTTCAAAATTTTTTGATAAATTTTTAAGGAAGGGCCAATGAAGTATCGGAGAAATTTGTTAGGGGGGTTTAACAAATGTGGCACGGGGGCGTTTCTCCAGGGGCTTTCGCTCCTGGAGAGCGAAACGTTGCCACAATAAAATGTCTCATTAGTTGCATTTGTTTCCTTTTTTCTTAAATATTGTCGGTATTTACCAATATTAAAAATCTGGAGAAATTTCTTAGAGAATATCAGCACAATTTTAGATATAAGAAAAATTTTTCTTAAGAACTTGCTGGGGCCTTACGATAAGTCCCACAGTAAAAAACAGATCGGTTTCTCCATCTTTCTCACTACTAAAAAAAAACGTTTAGCACTGACACACCAGCGACTATTCCAAAATTAGAAGAAGCAGGAATATAAGGCAAAGTTCTTCATTTTCTGAGCTTTTTAATGTTTCATGTATTTTTCGAAAATAATATGAAATATTCTATAAAAATATTGATTTTTATAGATTTTTAATGGGATTTTTTAAAAATATGAAATAATTAATAAATATTAAAAATGCTATAAAACTTAATTTTATTGCATTTTTGACGATTTAAGGCATTTTCAAGGATTTTTGAAAACTATTTTTAGATAAAATATACCTATAAGTAAGCTTCCTAAAAGAAAATCATAAAATTTTGCTTACTTTTCCCATAAATTTCAATTGCAGTAGAAATTCTATTTAAAAGTGAGAAATCTAAGTATTTTAGGTGAAAATGAGTTTTGCAGAAAAGCACTCAAACCGCTCTAAAACGTCGAAATATGCAATAAAATACGATTTTAGCACATTTTTCTGAGCTTTTTAATGTTTCATGTATTTTTCGAAAATAATATGAAATATTCTATAAAATATTTATTTTATAGATTTTAATGGGATTTTTTAAAAATATGTAAATAATTATAAATATTCAAAATGCTATAAAACTTGATTTTATTGCATTTTTGACGATTTAACCCTTTACCGGGCACTCCTGAAAATGATAATTTAAATGTATTTCATATGAGTGGATAGAGTAACTCAATGTAAGGATAATGAGCCCATATAATTGAAATTAAAAACTTTTCACGCAATTGCCAATTATTCAAGGACGTCTACAGACGGTCCTGACCGTTAAAGGGTGTCAAATTCTGAATGTTGCAAATTTGCAATTGTTAATAAAACACCAAATAAGTATTTTTCTATTTTATTATACTAATAGACAATATCAAAAACACAAATGGAACTTGTTTCCAAACATTTTGTAGGTATAAAAATATAAAAGTGAACCAAAGAGCAACATGGACACATTGCAAAGGGATAAAACTTTCAAGTCCCATATTCCTGAATTTCCTGAGAAAAACAATCATTCTTGATCACTAATTGCTACAATGAAAGGCTATGAAGCAATTTCTTTCCTTCTTGATGCATAGATTTACCTTGCATACGGCACACAAAAATGAGAATGTGACATGATTTTTCGTTTTGCTGCAATAATTGCATGTAAATATTCTGCCTTGCACTGGCCAGTGACCTAGCATTTTATCAAACCTATCATTTTGGTCAAACCTCACACTGTCATCAGGCCTTTCTGCATGTTGGTACTGCACTGGAGATGGCAACAGGTCATCTGGTTCTGGATCTGAGTCACTTTCCACCAAAATGCAGAGATATTTGAACTTCTGTTGGAAGGGTTCACAATAGAACAATTTCTAATTGATCTGGAATGACAATAAGAATGTTCTGTACACACCCAGACCACTACAGAATTCATATATGCACTAGAAATTTTTATATAAAAATTTATTTACTGAAATTTAAAATGTGGCCCTGACGGGCGGGACCGTCTGTACACGGTCCTCTTTTGTTGCACTTTTTTCAATTGCATGGTACACTCATATTATGCATATCTAACTCCTGATATATATCTCAAAATATGCCTAAACTATTCATTTACACACTGGACACAACAATTAGTACTTACCGACATTGTAGAGAGTATAATCACAGTGTATATGAGTGGAACCAGAGCAAAAATTCGGCTCTGGGTGACGCCAAGCGAGAAGTGTTTACATTTTGGTCTCTCAACCAATGGGAAGCGAGCAGATGCCGGTCTCACTTAGCTGGAGCGACTCACAGAAGGCTTGTGATTGGTCAGATATAGAGAATGGGAACCTAGATGCGCTGGGGGAGTAGGATGACACGCGCAAAAACACGTGTTTAGGACCGTCTGTACACGGTCCTGCCCGGTAAAGGGTTAAGGCATTTTCAAGGATTTTCTGAAAAACTATTTTTTTAGATAAAATATACCTATAAGTAAGCTTCCTAAAAGAAAATCATAAAATTTTGCTTACTTTTCCCATAAATTTCAATTGCAGTAGAAATTCTATTTAAAAGTGTGAAAATGTAAGTATTTTAGCTAAAAAATGAGTTTTGCCAGAAAAGCACTCAAACCGCTCTAAAACGTCGAAATATGCAATAAAATACGATTTTAGCACATTTTTCTGAGCTTTTTAATGTTTCATATATATTTCGAAAATAATATGAAATATTCTATAAAAATATTGATTTTTATAGATTTTTAATGGGATTTTTTAAAAATATGTAAATAATTAATAAATATTCAAAAAGCTTTAAAACTTGATTTTATTGCATTTTTTGACGATTTAAGGCATTTTCAAGGATTTTCTGAAAAATTAATTTTTTAGATAAAATATACCGATAAGTAAGCTTCCTAAAAGAAAATCATAAAATTTTGCTTACTTTTCCCATAAATTTCAATTGCAGTAGAAATTCTATTTAAAAGTGTGAAAATCTAAGTGTTTTAGGTGAAAAATGAGTTTTGCCAGAAAAGCAATCAAACCGCTCTAAAACGTCGAAATATGCAATAAAATACGATTTTAGCACATTTTTCTGAGCTTTTTATTGTTTCATGTATTTTTCGAAAATAATATGAAATATTCTATAAAAATATTGATTTTTATAGATTTTTAATGGGATTTTTTTAAAATATGTAAATAATTAATAAATATTCAAAAATGCTATTAAACTTGATTTTATTGCATTTTTTGACGATTTATGGCATTTTCAAGGATTTTGTGAAAAACTATTTTTTTAGATAAAATATACCTATGAGTAAGCTTCCTAATAGAAAATCATAAAATTTTGCTTACTTTTCCCATAAATTTCAATTGCAATAGAAATTCTATTTAAAAGTGTGAAAATCTAAGTATTTTAGCTAAAAAATGAGTTTTGTCAGAAAAGCATCAAACCGCTCTAAAACGTCGAAATATGCCATAAAATGCGATTTTAGCACATTTTTCTGAGCTTTTTAATGTTTCATGTATTTTTCGAAAATAATATGAAATATTCTATAAAAATATTGATTTTATAGATTTTAAATGGGATTTTTTAAAAATATGTAAATAATTAATAAATATTCAAAAATGCTATAAAACTTGATTTTATTGCATTTTTTTACGATTTAAGGCATTTTCAAGGATTTTCTGAAAAACTATTTTTTTAGATAAAATATACCTATAAGTAAGCTTCCTAAAAGAAAATCATAAAATTTTGCTTACTTTTCCCATAAATTTCAATTGCAGTAGAAATTCTATTTAAAAGTGTGAAAATCTAAGTATTTTAGGTGAAAAATGAGTTTTGCCAGAAAAGCACTCAAACCGCTCTAAAACGTCGAAATATGCAATAAAATACGATTTTAGCACATTTTTCTGAGCTTTTAATGTTTCATGTATTTTCGAAAAAAATATGAAATATTCTATAAAAATATTGATTTTTATAGATTTTTAATGGGATTTTTTAAAAATATGTAAATAATTAATAAATATTCAAAAAGCTATAAAACTTATTTTATTGCATTTTTTGACGTTTAAGGCATTTTCAAGGATTTTTGAAAATTATTTTTTAGATAAAATATACCATAAGTAAGCTTCCTAAAAGAAAATCATAAAATTTTGCTTACTTTTCCCATAAATTTCAATTGCAGTTGAAATTATATTTAAAAGTTGAAAATCTAGCTATTTTAGCTGAAATGAGTTTTGCCAAAAGACTCAAATCCTAAACGCCGAAATTGCATAAAATACGATTCGCACATTTCTGAGCTTTTAATGTTTCATGTATTTTCGAAAATAATAAATATCTATAAAACCTGATTTTAGATTTAATGGGATTAAATATGTAAATAATTACAAATTCAAATGCTATAACTTATTTTATTGCATTTGACGATTAGGATTTTCAGGATTTGATAAACCTATTTTAAAAAAATATACCTATAAGTGCTTCAAGAAAATCATAATTTGTTACTTTTCATAGAATTTCAATCGTAGAAATTATATTTAAAAGTTTATCTCCCTTATAAATACTACCTCTAAAATCAAATCCTTAGAATAGAATCCCGCTAAAAAGGGTATCCGCACAGAGCTAAATTAGCTAAATTCATACAAACCTGGTCAGGTATACATAGCACCAACCTCCCATGTTTCGATGTCCTGAAAAATGGATTACAGATCCACATATGTATCTCTATAAATACTACCTCTAACAATCTAGAATAGAATCCAAAGTTCGCACAGGCTAAATTAGCTAATTATACACCTGGTCAGGTAAACAAACCTCCATGTTGATGTCCTGATACTCCTTAACACTATGGATTACAGATCCCGCACATATAAATAACAATGCCTTAAACAAGGCATGAGTTAATAAATGAAAAAAGGCCAAATCAGGAAACCCTAGAGCTAAAATCCCCATCATAACCCCCAACTGCCTCAAAGTTGACAGGGCAATAATTTTCTTAAGGTCAAATTCGAAATTAGCCCCTAGGCCCGCCATAAATATTGTTAAACAGGAAATAATTAACAAGAAAGTTTGAACAGACGAACCCCTTAGGGCTCGCCTAAACCGAATCAAAATATAAACCCCGGCCGTAACCAAAGTCGAAGAGTGAACCAGGGCTGAGACAGGGGTAGGAGCAGCCATGGCGGCTGGTAATCACGCCGAGAATGGGATCTGGGCCCTCTTAGTTATAGCAGCTAAACATACAAAAATCTTTAACAAAAAGAAATCTTCTCCCAGAGTCTCCCCATAAAAAATAAAATTCCACCCCCCTAATATAAATAACAAAGAAATCCTCAATAAGATCCCTACATCTCCAATACGATTTGACAAAATGGTTAATATACCCGCGTTAGCAGATTTTTCATTTGATAATAAATTACTAAAACATAGGAAATCAAACCCAATCCATCTCAACCTAAAAGAATCCTAATTAAATTAGGCCTAATAATCAGAGCCCCTATAGAAAAAACAAAAGCAAAAACTATATATATAAAACGGTTGTACCCTTTATCGCCGTCCATATAGTCCCCCCTATAATATATAACTATAGAGGAAATAAATAAGACTACCCCAAGAATAAAGTACTAATTCAATCACAAACTAAAGTAACAACAACAGAAGATGAGCTCAGAGAAAAAATTTCCCATTCAATTACATACCTCAAACCAAAATTTAACCTGGCTAAACTCGCCCCAATGGAAACTAATGACAAGAGCAATAAAAATACCAAACTTACCGTATGAAAATATACACTTCATAACATGATTTAAAATAAAACTTTTATATCTTTGGTGCCACAAACCAAAATTTTAATTAAAACTATTTAAATCCAAATAAGTTTTAATAGTTTAATTAAAAATCTTGGTCTTGTAAACCAAAGATGACCACCCATCTTAAAACTTTATAAATCCTGCGCGTATAAATAATATCTTGTATTTTTTAATCCCTCCATCATTAGATTGGCCGTACTATTTACAACCCTCGGGCACCCACTCTCCATAGGTTTAACACTATTAGCCCAAACGGTACTAATTTGTCTTATCTCCGGGTTATTCAACCCCTCATTTTGGTTTTCATACATTCTATTCTTAATTTTCTTAGGGGGATATTAATCTCTTCATCTATGTGTCCTCCTCGCGTCGAACGAGCCCTTCAAAATACACCCAGGTCCACTTTAATAGTGTTGATCTCCTGCTCACACTGCCCCCTAGTACTAGTAGATCCAATGCTACTTACATCTAAATTTTACAACTCCTCTGTGTTCCTACTCCTAAATAATAGTAGAATTAATCCTATCTACCTGTCAATCTCCCCTATCTACTCAAGGCCCTCAGGGCCCCTTACTATTTTTATAATTTCATTTCTCCTCCTGACCTTAATTGTTGTAGTTAAAATCATCAGAGTATCCTCAAGACCGTTACGGTCTTCCGGGCCTCACTAAACCAACAGAAACTCTCTTACCCGAAACAGAAGATAGTTTAAAAAATATTAATTTTGGAAATTAAAGACAAAGTCTTTTGACTTTTTTTCTGACCGTAATAATAAAATCATTACATCTATTTCTATTGTATCTTTAAAACTATTTCAATTATTTAATCCTTTCGTACTAAAACAATTCTTGTTTTTCTAGGAGATAGAAACCAACCTGGCTCACGCCGGTCTGAACTCAAATCATGTAAAAATTTAAAGGTCGAACAGACCCTCTCTTGTAACTGCTGCATTACAAAGAAATTTTAATTCAACATCGAGGTCGCAAACTCTTTTATCGATAAGAACTCTCAAAAAAAATTACGCTGTTATCCCTAAAGTAATTTACTCTAGTATCCTAAAAAAGGATCATAAAATCAAAAATTTTTGATTCGAATGAAGAAACAGTTAAATAACTTATATCCTAGTCGCCCCAACTAAACACTTATATAATAATAAGACTTTATAGCCTAAATCACCCTTAATTAATTTAGTGTCAAACTTTATAGGGTCTTATCGTCCCCCTAGCCTATTTAAGCCTTCTCACTTAAAAGTTAAATTCAATTTTCAAAATTTAAGACAGCTCATTTCTCGTCCGACCCTTCATACCAGCCCCCAATTAAAAGACTAATGATTATGCTACCTTCGCACGGTCATGATACCGCGGCCTTTAAATACCCTCAGTGGGCAGGCCAGACTTTATATACCTACCATACAGACATGTTTTTGATAAACAGGCGGAAATAAACTTTTTGCCGAATTCCTTCATTTAGTCTCCCCCACTTTTAAATTTATTAAACTCCCTAATAAAATTATAAACAGTAAAACGATATATACTAATACACTCATCTTAAACTACTAAATTCAACTTAAAATAGCTTTCTCCTACTCCCCTAAAAACAAATAAATATTTTAAGACTCCATACCTCAGGTATAACCCATGAAAACATGGCTGCTTCTAAGCCTAGTTCAGAAGTACCTTTATTTATCCCCATAATTAAAATCTCTCACATAAAGAGCTTTACCCCCCTATGCCTGTGCCCTACCTATTCTAACCTCCAGCATAAAGAAAAAATTAAATTTTTTTCAGAGAAAACCAGATATCTTAAGGCTCGATTAACATTTCACTACTAAAATAAGATTACAAATTTTTTTGCAATAAAAACTCGCCCCTCAACTTAGCTATCCTTATTTCGGGAGAAATATATATAACTACCTAACATAAAGTATCCCTAATACACAAGGTACTAAATCCTATTTATACTTTTAACTTAATTTTACAGCTATTTCAATTTTCCCTCACGGTACTCATACCCTATCGCAATAAATTAATTTCTCTAACAATACTCACACCAAAAATACTTTTCTTACTACAAATAAACAAGCAAGTTATATTAACTATCAAAACAAGTCAACTGTGACAAACCTTCTCAACGTAAGTGAAATGCTAGGATTTAGCTTTATTTTGCTAAATATGCCATATCAGGAGTATAAATTGAATATCTATCATACTATATATTTTAGCCCTAAAGAACTAATTCTATTCCTACAATATAGTATGCCATATAATTTCGCTAAGCATAATCATTCTAGCTAACTATAGAGATCCTACTACCATAACCCCATATTTATATATATATACATTTCTCGAAATGTAGAGATTTACCATGGAGGCTGTATCTACAAGTAAGACTTATAATCGAAGAGTTCAGATATAACACTCTCAGTGTATCTATCTGCTATGTTACTATAATACAAAGCTTCTCTTTATCATACCCCCAACATCTCATTAGAAATATCTCCCCTTAAATGTACGGAAATCAACAGGGAGCATCTAATACCTGAAAGCAGGAGGCCCTCCAATTCTTGAGGAAAGGGCTCCTGCTTTATAGGTATTAGTTTCCTATACTGTGCTCAATGTTATTATACTGGACGGTGTCCATAAGTCTACTCTTTATTATATTGCTTCAATATTTGCTTTTGTGGCGATAGACATGTATATATAAAAAAAGTTCCCCCCAATTATGATTTTTTATTTTTTTTAAAAAAAACTCAAAATTTTATTCCCAAAAAACTCTCTAAGAATATAGCCTTTTCCTTTTGCCCCTAGGAGTAGTTAACCTTCTTCTTTGTAGGTTTTTGCCCCTTAGGAGTAGTTAACCTTCTTCTTTGTAGGTTTTTGCCAAAGTAGGTAACCTCTTTCAGGTACTTTTGCCCCTAGGAGTAGTTAACCTTCTTCTTGTAGACACTTTGCCCTTAGGAGTAGTTAACCTTCTTCTTTGTAGATACATTTTGCCCACTTCCCTTAGGAGTAGTTAACCTCCTTCTTGTAGATACATTTTGCGCGGGGCCAATACCAATATACATATTGGAATTACACCAACTCCTAAAAGATCAAAACTTTTTATGCCCTATACACTTTTGTATACCCCAAAAGATAAGCTAAGTAAGCTAATGGGCTCATACCTCATTTATGAGAGCCAAACTCTCTCTTTTTAATGTCATTCTCACTCTATAAGATTTCGTTCGTACTTACACTAATCTCAGGGACAGTACTCTCTATCTCCTCTTCCTCATGATTCGCGGCTTGGATCGGACTCGAACTCAATCTCATATCCTTTATTCCCCTAATTACATCTAAGAAAAATCAACTTCAGGCCGAGGCGGCCTTAAAGTACTTCTTAATTCAAGCCCTCGGCTCAGCAATTATCATTTTATCCTCTACACTCACCCTCCTCCAACCTATATTTGCGCTATTGGCAATCTCCTTAGCCCTGCTTCTGAAGTTGGGGGCCGCTCCTTTCCATTCATGATTTCCCCAAGTTATAGAGGGGCTCGATTGAAGACAAGCAATTATTCTAATAACCATTCAAAAACTAGCACCAATATTCCTAATTTCTTACCTCTCGGTAAGATTTTATACTCACGCCTCTCTCTTCCTAGCGGCAATCTGCTCCGCCGTAGTAGGGGCGTTAGGCGGGATCAACCAGACATCCCTTCGAAAAATTCTCTCCTACTCGTCAATCAATCATATATCATGGATGTTAATCGCCATATTAATTAACGAGACTTCGTGGATAATCTATTTTTTCTTATACGCATTAATTTCCACCTCAGTGGCCCTATATTTCTTATCCACCCAGTCTTATTTTTTCCCCCACTTAATCAACTCTAATACAACACCGCTTTCTAAAATTATCTCGGTCTTAAGACTCTACTCCCTAGGCGGGATGCCGCCTTTCTCAGGGTTTATTCCCAAGTGGATTGTCACCCAAGAAATAATTACCGCCTCATTTTTTTTTACACTTCTTGTTCTCCTGCTCTCCTCCTTAGTGACCCTTTACTTTTATATTCGACTGACCCTGGTCTCCGTTTCAATCTCAAATTCCCAAAGAAAATGAAGACTCACCTCTTTTTACCCTGTGACCCCTATCTTACACCCGGTGGTTTCGGCAATGAATTTATTCGGGCTCTTAATCCCCTCTGTACTCCTAATTATTTAAGATTTTAAGTTAATTTAAACTAACATCCTTCAAAGCTGTCAATAAAAGTTGAACCTTTTAAATCTTGTTCCTACTAATAAGAAAGCTCTACGCCCCTATTTAGATTTACAATCTAACGCCTAACATCTCAGCCACCTTATTCTACAAGTTAGATAAGACCAATACCCCCTTTATAAAAACTACATTCAACGGAATACCATGTAATATTAAAACAAAATACTCACCCACCTTACCTGAACAACAAGAATAAAAAGAGCTAGCAAATAAACCATGTTGTCTTAGAGAGTACATATATAAAGTGTATGCGGCCCTAAAAAAGGATAGGGCTCCAACCCCTAATATGACCAGCTTTCTCCACCTAACCACCCTAATAATCAGCCTAATCTCCCCCATTAAATTTAATGTTGGTGGGGCAGCTATGTTCCCCACCACTAATAAAAACCACCAAAATCCTATGCTAGGCATAAAACTCAATAACCCCTTACTAATCATTAAGCTCCGGCTTCCTAGGCGCTCATACACTATATTAGCTAAACAAAACAAACCCGAAGAACATAAGCCATGGCCAACTATAACTACCAGGGCCCCGTTCAAACCTCATCTCCTTATAGAAACTAGGCCCCCAAGCACTAATCCCATATGTGCTACTGAAGAATAAGCAATTAAAGATTTTATATCCACCTGACGAAGACATATCAACCTGATAACTATACCCCCTAAAATTCCCAATCTCATTCATACCCATGAAAATATTTTATTAACCTCAGAAAATATCCTTAAAACCCGGATTAAACCGTACCCCCCCAACTTTAACAATACCCCTGCCAAAATTATCGACCCCGATACGGGGGCCTCTACATGCGCCTTCGGTAGCCATAAGTGAAACAAAAATAAAGGTAATTTTACCATAAATGCAAATACAGTACAAAAATATCATAAAATATTTACAGACGGCCCTCTTATAAGGCCCGCTAATAAACCCATATTTAGGCTACCCGACAAGCTATACAACCTAAGCAAAGATACTAACAAGGGAAGTGAGGCGAATAAAGTATAAAATAGTATATACACCCCCGCCTGGATTCGCTCAGGCTGATAGCCCCATCCTAAAATTAATACAAGCATTGGAATTAATGACCTCTCAAAACTAATGTAAAACATCAAATAATTTACAGACCTAAAAGTCAAAACTAAAACTACTAACAAGCCCAAATTCACTAACAAAAACCCGGAAGAAAAATTACTAGTTTTTTTCACCCCCCTCCTCCTGTATACCATTAGTATAACAATTCAAACGCTCAACACAATCAAAACGTAACTTAAATAATCTACCCCCATTATATACCCTAGACAAAAAAAATAAAAATCATGCCTGACCATAAGTAATGTAATAAAACATATTACTAGTAAACCTATTTGAATTAAATTTCAATTCATTACAAATCTTATTAATACTATATTCAATACTAAAAACTTTAACATACTAAAATACCAAATCTACTAAAATAGTCGTTACCATGGGAGCGAACAACAGAAACCAATAAAGAAAGCCCGAGGGCTCCCTCGCAAGCAGTTATAACTAAAAAAAATATTACAAATACTACCTCCAGCCCAACCCCTCTTATATTGACTCTCACCATTCCAAAAATACTCAACATTACAAATTCTAAGCCCAATAAAACATTAAGTAAGTGTTTATGGTTAGAAATAAATGCCCCGAGCCCGCAAATCGCTACAATTATAAAACTAATAACTTCTACCCTGTTCATCATCATTAACTGTAAAAACCTTACAACCAAAACTTAAATGCACTTACCCCTAATAAATGACCTCACCTTTACGAAAATCACATCCGTTATTTAAATTAGCCAACTCGGCATTTATCGACATGCCAATCCCAAGGAATATCTCAACTTTATGAAACTTCGGCTCATTACTAGGGCTGTGCTTAATCTCCCAAATTGCGACGGGGCTTTTCCTTTCTATTCACTTCTCCTCCCACATCGACCTTGCTTTCGCAAATGTAGCTCATATTTGCCGGGACGTAAATTACGGATGGCTATTTCGAACTCTCCATGCAAATGGAGCTTCGTTTTTCTTCATCTGTATTTACTCTCATATTGGGCGGGGAATCTACTATGAATCCTATAATATATTCCACGCATGAATAATCGGGGTAATCATTTTATTCCTGACTATGGCCTCAGCCTTTCTAGGCTATGTGCTGCCCTGGGGGCAAATATCTTTTTGAGGTGCCACAGTAATTACAAACCTATTCTCGGCCATCCCTTATATTGGGACAGACCTAGTACAATGAATTTGGGGGGGATTTGCGGTAGATAATGCTACCCTAACACGATTTTTTACCTTCCACTTCCTACTACCTTTCCTAATCGCAGCAGCGACGCTCGTCCACATTCTTTTCATCCACCACTCGGGTGCCAACAACCCCCTAGGGTTGTCCCAGTCGCCAGATAAAATCCCCTTCCATCCCTACTTTACATTCAAAGACATTGTAGGATTCTTGATCATATTTTTCTTATTAATTCTTTTAGCACTCCTAGACCCCTATCTACTAGGAGACCCTGATAACTTCACCCCGGCCAACCCTTTAGTTACTCCCATTCATATTCAACCAGAGTGGTATTTTCTCTTTGCGTATGCAATTCTTCGGTCTATCCCTAACAAACTAGGAGGGGTTATCGCCCTAGTCCTTTCGGTGGCCATTCTATTCCTGTTACCCCTTACCTCCGTATCAAAATTTCAAAGACTAGCTTTTTACCCTACGAATCAAATTTTATTCTGATTCCTGGTCTCTGTTATCCTCCTGTTAACATGAATTGGGGCCCGTCCTGTCGAAGACCCTTATATCATTACAGGGCAGACCCTTACTCTCCTCTATTTCTCCTACTATATACTTAACCCTGTAATTATCCTTTTAACGGACTCCCTTCTTAAATGGGTATTTAGTTTATTTAAAAAACGAATGTTTTGAAAACATTTAAAGGATTATATATCCAATCCCCAGTACCAACTAATTTTTTTAATTTAAATTAAAAATAGCTTTAACCCCATAAAAAAAACTAAAAAATTGAGAGACAAAGGAAGAAACCTCTTCCAAGCCATATACATTAGCTTATCGTATCGTAAACGAGGGAGAGTCCCTCGTACCCAAATAAATAAAAATCTAACCATCACCAACTTTATATAAAATCCAAGTCTTAGAACCCTCCCACCTAAAAACAATAAAATTGACACCCCTCTTATAAATAAAATTCTAACGTATTCAGCTATAAAAATTAACACAAAGCCCCCACTTCTATACTCTGTATTAAATCCCGATACTAATTCCGACTCACCTTCCGCGAAATCAAAAGGTGTGCGATTTATCTCAGCAAGACAAGAACCTAATCAAACTATAGAAAGAGGAATTGTCACCCAAAAAAATCATATGCTTTCCTGGTATAATCTTAGATCCCCAAACCTAAACCTCCCCGTTAAAAAAATATAAGATAATAAAATTAAAGCCAACCTCACCTCATAAGAAATTGTTTGGGCCACTGCTCGAAGACTCCCTAACAAGGAGTACTTGCAATTAGAAGATCAGCCTGCCCCCATTAAAGGGTATACCCCTAACCTTAAGCAACATAAAAAAAACAATATACTTATATCAAAGTCTACCAGCCCTAACTCATAGGGGATAACACTCCATATAATTAAAGCAATAAATAAACTAAAAATAGGAGATAAATAATAAGGCAAAAAATTTGACACTAAAGGAACCCCTTGTTCCTTAGCAAATAACTTTACCGCATCTGAAAAGGGCTGTAACAACCCCAAGATACCTAATTTATTAGGTCCCTTTCGAATTTGAATGTAACCTAAAATCTTTCGTTCAAGGAGGGTTACAAACGCTACGCCCACTAAAACACAAATCATTAATATTAAATACCTCACAACCATAATAATCACAGCAGGGTGACCTCTACCTTTACTTATAGAGTCAACTTCTATATAATTAAATTCTAAATTTAACGCATATCTCTGCCAAAGTAAAGTAATTCTAGGTGCACTTTCCAGTACACCTACTATGTTACGACTTATTCCACCTTAAACGGAAGCGACGGGCGATATGTACATATTTTAGTTCTCATATCATGTTAACTTATTAAATTCACATTACAATTAAATCCTCCTTCATAGCAATCATTCAGTCACTAATACGTTTAAATAAATTTTATTGTAACCCATTTCTTCTCGCCTATAAGCTGCACCTTGATCTAATATATCTGACTTCACATATTACAATAACTCTCTCAATAAAGGTTATCTAATAATGACGGTATACAAACTGAAAAACAAAAGCAAGTAAGATTCTTCGTGTAGTATCGTTTACAGAACAGGTTCCTCTAACAAGACTAAAATACCGCCAAATTCTTTGAATTTAAAGCTCATAACTACTAATATTCAAGTCAATTTATTTCTTCTAAGTATAGCAAGGTATCTAATCTTGTTTTATACCTTAATTTTTCAAGCCTCCATTAATTTAAACCCTAATCTCAATTTAATTCTAATAAACCAATTCTACCTGCCATTAAATCAAATCTACAATTAACTTCTAAACACTCACTATAACTCTCACCGAAATATCTTTATTAGACTTTTAAGTCTAACCGCGACTGCTGGCACAAAATTTAGTCAAGTCTCTTTAAATTTACCAAATCAAACCTCCGCCCAATCTTTAAAACTCCACACTGCGACCTTATTTAACGTAACGTTATTTCCAATATAAAAACCTTAAACATTTATACCCTGATCTCACTAATATATGCATGTGCTAATAATTTAAAAAAAAAAACTTAAGCAAGAATCAAACTTTAAATTTAAAGATAAGCATAATACATTATAGTACCTTATAACCCCTTAAAAAACTTACCAAGAATTACCTAATAATTGGGCAGCCTCCTTACCAAAGTGTGGTGCCTGATTAAAGGATAGTTTTGATAGAACTAATCAAGTAGGAGCCCTACCCACACTAACTAAGCTTTAGTAATCATTACATCTTCAAATTTGCAATTTGACGTCTTTTTTCCACTATAAAGCCACGCAACGGTGATTTTTTTCAACAAATCATAAAGATATTGGAACCTTATATTTCGTCTTCGGTGCCTGATCAGGCATAGTGGGCACCTCATTAAGATTAATTATCCGGGCAGAACTAGGGCAACCGGGCAGATTAATTGGAGACGACCAAATCTACAATGTAATCGTAACCGCCCATGCCTTCGTGATAATTTTCTTCATAGTTATACCAATTATAATTGGTGGATTTGGAAATTGATTAGTTCCCCTAATGCTAGGGGCCCCGGATATAGCCTTCCCACGAATAAATAACATAAGATTCTGACTCCTTCCCTTCTCGCTCACACTACTATTAACAAGGGGAATAGTAGAAAGTGGGGTAGGGACAGGATGAACTGTCTACCCGCCCCTAGCAGCAAGAATTGCCCATGCGGGGGCCTCAGTTGACCTGGGAATTTTTTCTCTTCATTTGGCAGGGGTATCTTCTATTCTAGGCGCCGTAAATTTTATAACTACGGCAATCAATATACGAACAAGAGGTATGACCATAGACCGGATGCCTCTTTTTGTCTGATCAGTATTCATTACAGCCGTACTACTCCTATTATCCCTCCCGGTTCTAGCCGGAGCTATTACTATACTACTTACAGATCGAAATTTAAATACAACATTCTTTGACCCGGCAGGTGGAGGGGATCCTGTCCTGTATCAACACTTGTTCTGATTCTTTGGACACCCGGAGGTCTACATTCTCATTCTCCCTGCTTTTGGCATAGTCTCCCATATTGTAACACAAGAGTCAGGCAAAAAAGAAGCCTTCGGGACTTTAGGGATAATCTATGCCATGACAGCAATCGGGATCCTGGGTTTCCTAGTATGGGCCCACCATATATTTACAGTGGGCATAGATGTTGACACCCGTGCGTATTTTACATCCGCAACTATAATTATTGCCATCCCCACCGGAATTAAAATCTTTAGATGACTGAGAACCCTACAAGGATCTCAATTCTCCTATTCGCCGTCCCTCCTCTGAACCCTAGGGTTTATTTTTCTATTCACGGTGGGTGGTCTAACGGGAGTAATTTTAGCTAACTCGTCAATTGATATTATTCTCCACGATACCTATTATGTTGTCGCGCACTTTCACTATGTGCTATCCATGGGGGCAGTCTTTGGGATCTTTGGCGGAATTGTCCACTGATTCCCCTTTTACCGGCCTCTCACTCAAACCAAGGTGACTAAAACCCCACTTCTTTGCCATATTCTCAGGAGTAAACCTAACCTTCTTTCCCCAGCATTTCCTGGGACTTAATGGTATACCACGACGATACTCTGACTACCCCGATGCTTATACGTCATGAAATATCGTCTCATCAATCGGGTCCCTAATCTCCTTAGTGGCAGTATTATGATTTATAATCATTGTCTGAGAAGCCTTTATATCCAAACGCCAAATCACGTCACCATATTTTCTACCACCTTCAATCGAGTGGCAGCACCCGTGGCCCCCCGCAGACCATAGTTATTCAGAAATCCCACTAATCTCCAACTATCTAAAATGACAGATAGATGTATAGGATTTAAGCTCCTACCAGGAAGAAAATTCTTCTTTAGAAATGCCGATATGAGGATCTTTAGGGCTCCAAGATAGAGCCTCCCCGCTTATAGAACAGCTCACATACTTTCACGACCATGCCATACTAATCCTTATCCTTATCACCACCTTAGTGGGCTATATTCTAATCAACTCGGCCTCTAATTTATTTATTAATCGTTTTCTTCTTGAAAATCAAGAAATCGAAATCATTTGAACAATCCTGCCCGCTATCATCTTAATTTTTATTGCAATGCCGTCCCTACGCCTTCTCTATTTACTAGATGAAACAAACAATTCAGGTGTAACTATTAAAACCATTGGCCACCAATGGTATTGATCCTATGAATACTCAGACTTCTTAAATATTGAATTCGATTCATATATATTACCATACGATATCGGTATACCCTCAAATTTTCGCCTCCTAGATGTCGACAACCGGGTCGCTATCCCGCTTAACACCCAGATCCGCCTCATTATCTCGGCAGCAGATGTCATTCACTCTTGAACAATTCCTGCACTAGGGGTGAAAGCAGATGCCATCCCCGGCCGGCTAAATCAAATTAGATTTTTAATTAACCGACCAGGTTTATTTTATGGTCAGTGTTCGGAAATCTGTGGGGCTAATCACAGATTTATGCCCATCCTAATTGAAAGAATCTCAGTAGATTCTTTCCTTAACTGAATTTCCGAAAACTCAGAGAGCTCGTCCTAATGATATTTAAACCAACTTTAGATAACTTTTCAAGTGTAGGTCTTTTAAACCTAAAAAAGTATTTTTAATACTTCTAGAGAACTAAAAATTAGTTAATCTAAATAACGTTAGTTTGTCAGACTAAAATAATCAAATCCTGATATTTTTATATGCCCCAAATAAGACCCCTTCTCTGATTAAATTTATTTTTCTTCTTTATCCTGGGATATACTTTATTCCTTACCTTAAATTATTTTTGTGCCCACCCTACCAAAATCAAAACACTTAAAATTCAACTTCTTACCCAAGAAAAATCGTGAAAATGATAACTAGATTATTTTCTATTTTTGAACCCTCTTCAAGACTCCTTTCTCTAAATCTAAACTGACTCTCTACGTTCCTGGGGTTTCTATTCATCCCTATTTTTTACTGGGCAGTCCCCACCCGATGGGTGTTACTCTGATCTAAAATTATTTCTATACTGCACGAAGAATTCAAAACAATCTTAGGGCCTACTAATTTAGGCCTATCTCTAATATTCGTCTCTTTATTTAGGTTCATCCTCTTTAATAACGCCCTGGGGCTACTACCTTATATTTTCACCAGGTCGAGACACTTGGCTATAACCTTGACCTTAGCGCTGCCGCTATGGTTGTCCTTTATCCTATTTGGGTGATTTAACCACACTCAACACATACTAGCACATCTAGTGCCCCAGGGTACCCCTGGGCTTCTAATACCTTTCATAGTCTTAATTGAGACAATTAGAAATATTATTCGGCCGGGCACGTTAGCTATCCGGCTAGCCGCAAATATAATTGCGGGCCACCTTTTACTTACATTGCTAGGAAATATAGGACCGATGCTCCCGATAAAACTACTAACCCTCCTGGTCGTAGCCCAAATCCTCCTCCTAATATTAGAATCTGCCGTTGCAATTATCCAGTCCTATGTATTTGCAATCCTAAGAACACTTTACGCAAGTGAAGTGAATTAACTAATGTCATCCCACAGTCACCATGCCTACCACCTAGTGGACATAAGGCCTTGACCCTTAACGGGCTCAATTAGAGCTATACTTCTCACCTCAGGACTTATTAAATGATTCCATCAATTCAACCCCGATCTCCTTCTCTTTAGATTTATTCCTATTATTTTAACTATAATTCAATGATGACGAGATATTACCCGAGAAGGCACTTACCAGGGGCTCCATACCAAAATCGTAACCGGGGGACTTCGATGGGGGATAATCTTATTCATTGTCTCAGAAATCTTATTTTTTTTCTCTTTTTTTTGAGCTTTTTTTCATAGAAGATTAGCGCCTACAATTGAAATTGGCATATTCTGGCCTCCCGAAGGAATCCGGCCTTTCAACCCCTTTCAAATTCCCCTCCTAAATACTACTATTCTGCTTTCCTCGGGGGCTACGGTGACCTGGGCCCACCATGCAATCATAAATTCTAACCGCTCAGAAGCAATCCAAAGGTTAGGGATCACCGTCGCCCTGGGGGCCTACTTTACATCTCTCCAAGCATATGAATATATAGAGGCATCATTTTCTATCGCCGATTCTATCTATGGTACTACCTTTTTCGTGGCAACCGGGTTCCACGGGCTCCACGTAATTATCGGAACCTCATTCCTCTCAGTATGCTTCTACCGTCTCTACAAGTGCCACTTCTCCAACAGACACCATTTCGGCTTCGAAGCCGCGGCCTGATATTGACACTTTGTTGACGTAGTATGACTCTTCCTTTATGTCTTTATCTACTGATGAGGAAGATAAATTTTTTAGTATACTTGTACATCTAGCTTCCAACTAGAAAGTCTAAATAATTAGAAAAATTAATCTTTATTTTGTATTTAATCATCTCATCAACACTTATTGTAACTGCCCTAATTATAATTCTATCTACAATCCTCTCCAAAAAAACTATTATTGATCGAGAAAAAATATCACCGTTCGAGTGCGGGTTCGACCCTAAAGCCTCAGCACGGCTCCCTTTCTCGCTACGATTTTTCCTCATCGCTGTAATCTTCTTAATTTTTGATGTAGAAATCACCCTCCTGCTCCCGCTAGCCTCCCTGACACCCTTTACAAATATTTTTGCTTGAGGAACGTCAGGAATATATTTTCTCATCGTGCTCCTAGGGGGCTTATACTATGAGTGATATAAAGGGGCCCTAGAATGATCTAACTGGAATTGTAGTCAACTATGACATATGATTTGCATTCATAAAGTGTTTTAAACCTTTTTCAAATTAGAAAGCGAAGATTGCATTTAGTTTCGACCTAAACTTTGGTTAGTACCTCTAATTTCCTTGGTGGAAGCCAAAAAGAGGCTTATCACTGTTAATGATAGAACTGAATTTCCCTTCCCATCAAAGAGAAAAATGCCAAAGAAGAAGCTTCTAACTTCATTCCTGAGCGGTTAAATTCCGTTCTCTTCTCTTTTTTATGGTGTATCAACACATTACATTTTCATTGTAAAGCTGAAGGAAACCTTCTAAAAAACCCACTTACAGGTAAACTACCACCATTGCAGCTTCAATGCAATATTCTAATTTAAAATATATAAGTTTTATGCGAAAATCAAAAAGACAACCACAACCCATAAAAAGACTCCTTTTATATAGACTATAACTATATTCTCTTGCCTAAGTTGGAGATACTGAGAACATGTTATAAATTCATTAAATCTGCCCTCGCCTCCAAAATATTCCGACCACCCCTTATCTCCTACCTTTAAAAACCTGTCTCCCGTTCGTAACCCCCAGTTAGATAACCTTAACGTAGATAAAATAGGCATAAACCATATTGAACCTATAAATACAACATATCAATATAGTCCCATCGACTTTAAACTGGACCTCACCCTCATTATATTAATAACATAACCCAGCAGACCCCCTACTACCCTAACTAGTAACGCTAAAACTTTAAAAAAAAATCTCAAGCAAATCATATAGCTTTCAGGGAAAACTACCCAAGCTAAAATAGCCCCCCCTGAAACTGCCCCTGCTCTCAATACTATAATTCCCCCTATCATTATACTATGACCCTCCCTAATTATTATTATAGAACTTATATTAGGAGAACAACTTAAACTATAATAAACCAACCGAAATGTGTAACACACAGGTTTGTAGTTTAATGCCTCGTGTCTGTCTCCTTTCTTAAAAATTGGGACTATTTTGCCAGAAAAGCACTTAAACCGCTCTAAAACGCCGAAATATGCAATAAAATACGATTTTAGCACATTTTTCTGAGCTTTTTAATGTTTCATGTATTTTTCGAAAATAATATGAAATATTCTATAAAAATATTTATTTTTATAGATTTTTAATAGGATTTTTTAAAAATATGTAAATAATTAATAAATATTAAAAAATGCTATAAAACTTGATTTTATTGCATTTTTTGACGATTTAAGGCATTTTCAAGGATTTTCTGAAAAACTATTTTTTTAGATAAAATATACCTATAAGTAAGCTTCCTAAAAGAAAATCATAAAATTTTGCTTACTTTTCCCATAAATTTCAATTGCAGTAGAAATTCTATTTAAAAGTGTGAAAATGTAAGTATTTTAGCTAAAAAATGAGTTTTGCCAGAAAAGCACTCAAACCGCTCTAAAACGTCGAAATATGCAATAAAATACGATTTTAGCACATTTTTCTGAGCTTTTTAATGTTTCATATATATTTCGAAAATAATATGAAATATTCTATAAAAATATTGATTTTTATAGATTTTTAATGGGATTTTTTTAAAAATATGTAAATAATTAATAAATATTCAAAAAAGCTTTAAAACTTGATTTTATTGCATTTTTTGACGATTTAAGGCATTTTCAAGGATTTTCTGAAAAATTAATTTTTTAGATAAAATATACCGATAAGTAAGCTTCCTAAAAGAAAATCATAAAATTTTGCTTACTTTTCCCATAAATTTCAATTGCAGTAGAAATTCTATTTAAAAGTGTGAAAATCTAAGTGTTTTAGGTGAAAAATGAGTTTTGCCAGAAAAGCACTCAAACCGCTCTAAAACGTGGAAATATGCAATAAAATACGATTTTAGCACATTTTTCTGAGCTTTTTAATGTTTCATGTATTTTTCGAAAATAATATGAAATATTCTATAAAAATATTGATTTTTATAGATTTTTAATGGGATTTTTTAAAAATATGTAAATAATTAATAAATATTAAAAAATGCTATAAAACTTGATTTTATTGCATTTTTTGACGATTTAAGGCATTTTCAAGGATTTTCTGAAAAATTAATTTTTTAGATAAAATATACCGATAAGTAAGCTTCCTAAAAGAAAATCATAAAATTTTGCTTACTTTTCTCATAAATTTCAATTGCAGTAGAAATTATATTTAAAAGTGTGAAAATCTAAGTATTTTAGCTGAAAAATTAGTTTTGCCAGAAAAGCACTTAAACCGCTCTAAAACGCCGAAATATGCAATAAATACGATTTTACAATTTTTCTGAGCTTTTAATGTTTCATGTATTTTCGAAAATAATATGAAATATTCTATAAAAATATTTATTTTTATAGATTTTTAATAGATTTTTAAAAATATGTAAATAATTAATAAATATTAAAAATGCTATAAAACTTGATTTTATTGCATTTTGACGATTAAGGCATTTCAAGGATTTTCTGAAAACTATTTTAGATAAAATATACCTATAAGAAGCTTCCTAAAGAAAATCATAAATTTTGCTTACTTTCCATAAATTTCAATTGCAGTAGAAATTCTATTTAAAAGTGTGAAAATGTAAGTATTTTAGCTAAAATGAGTTTTGCCAGAAAAGCACTCAAACCGCTCTAAAACGTCGAAATATGCAATAAAATACGATTTTGCACATTTTCTGAGCTTTTAATGTTTCATTATTTTCGAAAATAATATGAAATATTCTATAAAATATTGATTTTATAGATTTTTAATGGGATTTTAAAAATATGTAAATAATTAATAAATATTCAAAAGCTTTAAAACTTGATTTTATTGCATTTTTGACGATTAAGGCATTTCAAGGATTTTCTGAAAATTATTTTTAGATAAAATATACCATAATAAGCTTCTAAAGAAAATCATAAATTTGCTTACTTTTCCATAAATTTCAATTGCAGTAGAAATTCTATTTAAAAGTGTGAAAATCTAAGTTTTTGGTGAAATGAGTTTTGCCAGAAAAGCACTCAAACCGCTCTAAAACGTCAAATATGCAATAAAATACGATTTTAGCACATTTTCTGAGCTTTTAATGTTTCATGTATTTTTCGAAAATAATATGAAATATTCTATAAAAATATTGATTTTTATAGATTTTAATGGGATTTTAAAAATATGTAAATAATTAATAAATATTCAAAAATGCTATAAAACTTATTTTATTGCATTTTTACGATTTAAGGCATTTTCAAGTTTTTGAAAAACTATTTTTAGATAAAATATACCTATAAGTAAGCTTCTAAAGAAAATCATAAAATTTTGCTTACTTTTCCATAAATTTCAATTGCAGTAGAAATTTATTTAAAAGTGTGAAAATTAAGTATTTTAGCTAAAAATGAGTTTTGCAGAAAGCATCAAACCGCTCTAAAACGTCGAAATATGCATAAAATCGATTTTAGCACATTTTCTGAGCTTTTTAATGTTTCATGTTTTTCGAAAATAATATGAAATATTCTATAAAAATATTATTTTATAGATTTTTAATGGGATTTTTAAAAATATGTAAATATTAATAAATATTCAAAATGCTATAAAACTTATTTTATTGCATTTTTGACGATTTAAGGCATTTTCAGGATTTTTGAAAACTATTTTAGATAAAATATACCTATAAGTAAGCTTCTAAAGAAATCATAAAATTTGCTTACTTTTCCATAAATTTCAATTGCAGTAGAAATTCTATTTAAAAGTGTGAAAATTAAGTATTTTAGTAAAAAAGAGTTTTGCCAGAAAAGCACTCAAACGCTCTAAAACGTCGAAATATGCAATAAATAGATTTTGCACTTTCTGAGCTTTTAATGTTTCATGTATTTTTCGAAAATAATATGAAATATTCTATAAAATATTGATTTTATAGATTTTTAATGGATTTTTAAAAATATGTAAATAATTAATAAATATTCAAAATGCTATAAACTTATTTTATTGCATTTTACGATTAGGCATTTCAGATTTTCTGAAAACTATTTTTAGATAAAATATACTATGAGTAAGCTTCAAGAAAATCATAAAATTTTGCTTACTTTTCCTAAATTTCAATTGCATAGAAATTCTATTTAAAAGTGTGAAAA
This sequence comes from Cherax destructor, assembly GCA_009830355.1. Classification (NCBI taxonomy): domain Eukaryota; kingdom Metazoa; phylum Arthropoda; class Malacostraca; order Decapoda; family Parastacidae; genus Cherax; species Cherax destructor. The sequence continues at coordinate 76,642 of WNWK01007938.1, forward strand.
TCTAAGTATTTTAGTAAAAATGAGTTTTGTCAGAAAAGCATCAAACCCTCTAAAACGTCGAAATATGCCATAAAATGCGTTTTAGCACATTTTCTAGCTTTAATGTTTCATGTATTTTCGAAATAATATGAAATATTCTATAAAAATATTGATTTTTATAGATTTTTAATGGATTTTAAAAATATGTAAATAATTAATAAATATTCAAAATCATTTTTTTGACATTTAAGGCATTTTCAAGTTTTCTGAAAACTATTTTTAGATAAAATATACCTATAAAAGCTTCTAAGAAAATCATAAAATTTTGTTACTTTTCCCATAAATTTCAATTGCAGTAGAAATTTATTTAAAGTGTGAAAATCTAAGTATTTTAGCTGAAAAATGAGTTTTGCAGAAAGCATCAAACCGCTCTAAAACGTCGAAATATGCAATAAAATACGATTTTAGCACATTTTTCTGAGCTTTTTAAGTATTTTAGCTAAAAATGAGTTTTGCCAGAAAAGCACTCAAACCGCTCTAAAACGCGAAATATGCAATAAAATACGATTTTAGCACATTTTCTGAGCTTTTAATGTTTCATATTTTTCGAAAATAAATGAAATATTCTATAAAAATATTGATTTTTATAGATTTTTAATGGGATTTTTAAAATATGTAAATAATTAATAAATATTCAAAAAGCTTAAAACTTATTTATTGCATTTTTTGACGATTTAAGGCATTTTCAAGGATTTTCTGAAAACTATTTTTAGATAAAATATACCATAAGTAAGCTTCCTAAAGAAAATCATAAAATTTTGCTTACTTTTCCCATAAATTTCAATTCATAGAAATTTAATTTAAAGTGTAAAATAAAGATTTTGCTAAAAATGAGTTTCAGAAAGCACTCAAACTCTAAAAGTCGAAAATGCATAAAATACGATTTTAGCACATTTTTCTTAGCTTTTTAAATTTCATGAATATTTTAAAATATATTAATATTCTATAAAAATATTGATATATATAGATTTTAATGATTTTTAAAAAATGTAAAAATTAATAATATTAAAATCTATAAAACTTATTTTATGCATTTTTGACGATTTAAGGCATTTTCAAGATTTTCTGAAAAAATTTTAGATAAAATATACCTATAAGTAAGCTTCTAAAAGAAAATCATAAAATTTTGCTTACTTTTCCCATAAATTTCAATTGCAGAAATTCTATTTAAAAGTGTGAAAATGTAAGTATTTTAGACTAAAAATGAGTTTTGCAGAAAAAAATCAAACAACTCTAAAAACGTCGAAATATGCAATAAAATCGAATTTTAGACATTTTTCTGAGCTTTTAATGTTTCATTATTTTCGAAAATAATATGAAATATTCTATAAAATATTGATTTTATAGATTTTTAATGGGATTTTTTAAAATATGTAAATAATTAATAAATATTCAAAAGCTATAAAACTTGATTTTATTGCATTTTGACGATTTAGCATTTTCAAGGATTTTCTGAAAATAATTTTATAGATAAAATATACTATAGTAAGCTTCTAAAAAATATAAAATTTATTTCTTTTCCCATAAATTTCAATTGCAAGAAATTCTATTTAAAAGTGTGAAAATCTAAGTATTTTAGCTAAAAATGAGTTTTGTCAGAAAAGCATCAAACGCTCTAAAACGTGAAATATGCAATAAATCATTTTAGAATTTTTCTGAGCTTTTAATGTTTCATGTATTTTCGAAAATAATATGAAATATTCTATAAAATATTGATTTTATAGATTTTAATGATTTTTAAAAATATGTAAATAATTATAAATATAAAAATCTATAAAACTTATTTTATTGATTTTTAAGATTTAACATTTTCAAGATTTTTTAAAACTATTTTAGATAAAATATCCTATAAGTAAGCTTCTAAAGAAAATCATAAAATTTTGCTTACTTTTCCCATAAATTTCAATTAGTAGAAATTCTATTTAAAAGTTGAAAATCTAAGTATTTTAGGTGAAAAATGAGTTTTCAAGAAAAGTCATCAAACGCTCTAAAACGTCGAAATATGCAATAAAATACGATTTTAGCACATTTTCTGATTTTTAATGTTTCTGTATTTTTCGAAAATAATATGAAATATTCTATAAAAATATTGATTTTATAGATTTTAATGGGATTTTAAAATATGTAAATAATTAATTTAAAATTTAAATATTATTGCATTTAATTTAAATTTTAGATTTGATTGATTTTGTCGAAAAATTTCAATAATAGAAATTTTAAGGATTTTGTAAAGAGTTTTGCAGAAAAGCATAAACCGCTCTAAAACGTCGAAATATAAAAATATTTAGCATTTTCTACTTTAATGTTTCATGTATTTTCGAAAAAAATAAATATTATAAAATATTATTTATAATTTAATGTTTTAAAAATTAAATAATTATAATATCAATTATAACTGTTTTATTCATTTGAATTTAGCATTTTCAAGGATTTGAAAACTATTTTTAGATAAAATATACCTATATAAGCTTCTAAGAAAATCATAAAATTTTGCTTATTTTCCATAAATTTCAATTGCAGTAGAAATTTATTTAAAAGTGTGAAAATCTAAGTATTTTAGCTAAAATGAGTTTTGCCAGAAAAGCATCAAACCTCTAAAACGTCGAAATATGCTAAAATACGATTTGCACATTTTCTGAGCTTTTAATGTTTCATGTATTTTCGAAAATATGAAAATTCTATAAAATATTGATTTTATAGATTTTAATGGGATTTAAAATAGTAAATAATTATAAATATTAAAATGCTATAAACTTGATTTTATTGCATTTTGAGATTTAGGCATTTTCAGGTTTTGAAAATATTTTAGATAAATATACTATATAATTCTAAAGAAAATCATAAAATTTGCTTATTTTCCCATAATTTCAATTGCATAGAAATTCTATTTAAAAGTGTGAAAATTAAGTATTTTAGTAAATGAGTTTTGCAGAAAGCTCAAACTTAAAACGTCGAAATATGCAATAAATAGATTTTAACATTTCTAGCTTTAATGTTTCATGTATTTTCGAAAATAATATGAAATATTCTATAAATATTGATTTATAGATTTTTAATGGGTTTTTAAATATGTAAATAATTAATAAATTCAAAATGCTTAAAACTATTTATTGCATTTTTGAGATTAAGGCATTTTCAGGATTTGAAAATATTTAGATAAATATACATAGTAAGCTCAAAAGAAAATCATAAATTTTGCTTTCATAAATTTCATGATGAAATTTATTTAAGTAAATCAATTTTAGTAAATGTTTGCGAAAGCATAAACTTAAATGAAAATGCTAAAGATTAACATAAATTTCTGTATTTGAAAATAATAGAAATATTCTATAATTTATTTTTATGATTTTAATGATTTAAAAATATATAAATAGCTTATTTGACGATTTAAGGCATTTCAAGATTTGAAAATATTTTTAGATAAATATACCTATAAGTAAGCTTCAAAAGAAAATCATAAAATTTGCTTACTTTTCCATAAATTTCAATTGCAGTAGAAATTCTATTTAAAGTGTGAAAATTAGATTAGTAAAATAGTTTTGAAAAGCATCAAACCGCTCTAAAACGTCGAAATATGCAATAAAATACGATTTTAGACATTTTTCTGAGCTTTTAATGTTTCATTATTTTCGAAATAATATGAAATATTCTATAAAATATGATTTATAGATTTAATGGGATTTTTAAAATATGTAAATAATTATAAATATTAAAGCTATAAACTTATTTTATGCATTTTTGACGATTTAAGGCATTTTCAGGATTTTCTGAAAATTTTTTAGATAAAATATACCTATAGTAAGCTTCCTAAAAGAAAATCATAAAATTTTGCTTACTTTTCCCATAAATTTCAATTGCAGTAGAAATTCTATTTAAAAGTGTGAAAATCTAAGTATTTTAGCTAAAAAATGAGTTTTGCCAGAAAAGCATCAAACCGCTCTAAAACGTCGAAATATGCAATAAAATACGATTTTAGCACATTTTTCTGAGCTTTTTATGTTTCATGTATTTTTCGAAAATAATATGAAATATTCTATAAAAATATTGATTTTTATAGATTTTTAATGGGATTTTTTAAAAATATGTAAATAATTAATAATATTCAAAAATGCTATAAAACTTGATTTTATTGCATTTTTGACGATTTAAGGCATTTTCAAGGATTTTTGAAAACTATTTTTTAGATACAATATACCTATAAGTAAGCTTCCTAAAAGAAAATCATAAAATTTTGCTTACTTTTCCCATAAATTTCAATTGCAGTAGAAATTCTATTTAAAAGTGTGAAAATCTAAGTATTTTAGCTGAAAATGAGTTTTGCCAGAAAAGCACTCAAACCGCTCTAAAACGTCGAAATATGCAATAAAATACGATTTTAGCACATTTTTCTGAGCTTTTTAATGTTTCATGTATTTTTCGAAAATAATATGAAATATTCTATAAAATATTGATTTTTATAGATTTTTAATGGGATTTTTTAAAAATATGTAAATAATTAATAAATATTCAAAAATGCTATAAAACTTGATTTTATTGCATTTTTTGACGATTTAAGGCATTTTCAAGGATTTTTGAAAAATATTTTAGATAAAATATACCTAAGTAAGCTTCAAAAGAAAATCATAAAATTTTTCTTACTTTTCCCATAAATTTCAATTGCATGAAATTCTATTTAAAAGTGTGAAAATCTAAGTATTTTAGCTAAAAATGAGTTTTGCCAGAAAAGCATCAAACCGCTCTAAAACGTCGAAATATGCAATAAATACGATTTTAGCACATTTTTCTGAGCTTTTTAATGTTTCATGTATTTTTCGAAAATAATATGAAATATTCTATAAAAATATTGATTTTTATAGATTTTTAATGGGATTTTTTAAAATATGTAAATAATTAATAAATATTCAAAAATGCTATAAAACTTGATTTTATTGCATTTTTTGACGATTTAAGGCATTTTCAAGGATTTTCTGAAAACTATTTTTTTAGATAAAATATACCTATGAGTAAGCTTCTCAAAAGAAAATCATAAAATTTTGCTTACTTTTCCCATAAATTTCAATTGCAGTAGAAATTCTATTTAAAAGTGTGAAAATCTAAGTATTTTAGCTGAAAATGAGTTTTGCCAGAAAAGCACTCAAACCGCTCTAAAACGTCGAAATATGCAATAAAATACGATTTTAGCACATTTTTCTGAGCTTTTTAATGTTTCATGTATATTTCGAAAAAATTATGAAATATTTTATAAAAATATTGATTTTATAGATTTTAATGGGATTTTTAAAAATATGTAAATAATTAATAAATATTCAAAATGCTATAAAACTTGATTTTATTGCATTTTTTGACGATTTAAGGCATTTTCAAGGATTTTCTGAAAACTATTTTTTTAGATAAAATATACCTATAAGTAAGCTTCCTAAAAGAAAATCATAAAATTTTGCTTACTTTTCCATAAATTTCAATTGCAGTAGAAATTTATTTAAAAGTGTGAAAATCTAAGTATTTTAGCTAAAAATGAGTTTTGCCAGAAAAGCACTCAAACTGCTCTAAAACGTCGAAATATGCAATAAAATACGATTTTAGCACATTTTTCTGAGCTTTTTTATGTTTCATGTATTTTTCGAAAATAATATGAAATATTCTATAAAAATATTGATTTTTATAGATTTTTAATGGGATTTTTTAAAAATATGATTTTATTGCATTTTTTGACGATTTAAGGCATTTTCAAGGATTTTCTGAAAAACTATTTTTAGATAAAATATACCTATAAGTAAGCTTCCTAAAAGAAAATCATAAAATTTTGCTTACTTTTCCCATAAATTTCAATTGCAGTAGAAATTCTATTTAAAAGTGTGAAAATCTAAGTATTTTAGCTGAAAAATGAGTTTTGCCAGAAAAGCACTCAAACCGCTCTAAAACGTCGAAATATGCAATAAAATACGATTTAGCACATTTTTCTAGCTTTTAATGTTTCATGTATTTTTCGAAAATAATATGAAATATTCTATAAAAATATTGATTTTTATAGATTTTTAATGGGATTTTTTAAAAATATGTAAATAATTATTAAATATTCAAAAATGCTATAAAACTTGATTTTATTGCATTTTTTGACGATTTAAGGCATTTTCAAGGATTTTTGAAAATAATTTTTTTAAAATAACCTTCCTTTAAAAAAAAATCATAAAATTTTGCTTACTTTTCCCATAAATTTCAATTGCAATAGAAATTCTATTTAAAAGTGTGAAAATCTAAGTATTTTAGCTAAAAATACTAAAACGTCGAAATATGCCATAAAATGCGATTTTAGCACATTTTTCTGAGCTTTTTAATGTTTCATGTATTTTTCGAAAATAATATGAAATATTCTATAAAAATATTGATTTTTATAGATTTTTAATGGGATTTTTTAAAAATATGTAAATAATTAATAAATATTAAAATGCTTTAAAACTTGATTTTATTGCATTTTTTGATTTTAAGGCATTTTCAAGGATTTTTTGAAAAACTATTTTTTTAGATAAAATATCCTATAAGTAAGCTTCCAAAGAAAATCATAAAATTTTGCTTATTTTCCCATAAATTTCAATTGCATAGAAATTCTATTTAAAAGTGTGAAAATCTAAGTGTTTTAGGTGAAAAATGAGTTTTGCCAGAAAAGCACTCAAACGCTCTAAAACGTGAAATATGCAAAAAATACGATTTTAGCACATTTTTCTGAGCTTTTTAATGTTTCATGTATTTTTCGAAAATAAAGAAATATTCTATAAAAATATTGATTTTTATAGATTTTTAATGGGATTTTTTAAAAAATGTAAATAATTATAAATATTAAAAATCTATAAAACTTAATTTTATTGCATTTTTTGACGATTTAAGGCATTTTCAAGGATTTTTTGAAAAATATTTTTGATAAAATATACCTATAAGTAAGTTCCAAAGAAAATCATAAAATTTTGCTTATTTTCCCATAAATTTCAATTGAGTAGAAATTCATTTAAAAGTGGAAAATTATATTTTAGGTGAAAATGAGTTTTGCCAGAAAAGCATCAAACGCTCTAAACGTCGAAATATGCAATAAAATACGATTTTGACATTTTTCGAGCTTTTTTAATGTTTCATGTATTTTGAAAATAATATGAAATATTCTATAAAAATATTATTTTTATAGATTTTTAATGGATTTTAAAAATAATGTAAAAATTATAAATATTAAAAAAATGCCATAAAATTCAATTCTAATTAATGATGAAACGATTAGCAATTTTCAGTTTTGTAAAATATTTTTTCGAAAAATAAATCTTAAAAATTAAATATTAATAAAATAGATTTTATAATTTTTAAATGATTTTTAAATTTTATAAATTTCAAATAATTGAAAATTTATAATATTGATTTATAGATTAAGGATTTTTTAAAAATATTTAAATAATATAATATTAAATCTATAAAATAATTTTTTGCATTTTCGATTTAAGATTTCAAGAATTTCTGAAAAATTAAATTTTAATAAATTACTATAAATAAGTTCCTAAAAAGATCTAAAATTTTGCTAAATACTTTTCCCATAAAATTCATTTATAAAATTCTATTTAAATGTTATGTTTTTGAAAATTAAGTATTTTAGTAAAAATGAGTTTTCAAAAAGATTAAACGTTTAAAATGAAAATCAATAAATACATTTTAGCAATTTTCTAATCTTTTATTTTTATGTATTTTTGAAAATAAATGAAATATTCATAAAAATATTGATTTTTATAATTTTTAATGGATTTTTAAAAATTAAATAATTAATAAATATTAAAAGCTATAAAACTTGTTTTATGCATTTTACATTTAAGGATTTTCAAGGATTTTAGAAATATATTTTCATAAATTACTATATAAGCTTCTAAAGAAAACATAAAATTTTGCTACTTTCATAAAATTAATTCAGAGAAATTCATTAAAATGTGAAAATCTAAGTATTTTAGCTAAAAGAGTTTTGCAGAAAAGCATCAAACCGCTCTAAAACGTCGAAATATGCAATAAAATACGATTTTAGCACATTTTTCTGAGCTTTTAATGTTTCATGTATTTTTCGAAAATAATATGAAATATTCTATAAAAATATTGATTTTTATAGATTTTTAATGGGATTTTTTAAAATATGTAAATAATTATAAATATTCAAAATGCTATAAACTTGATTTTATTGCATTTTGACGATTTAGGCATTTTCAAGGATTTTGTGAAAACTATTTTTTAGATAAAATATCCTATGAGTAAGCTTCCTAAAGAAAATCATAAAATTTTGCTTACTTTCCCATAAATTTCAATTGCAATAGAAATTCTATTTAAAAGTGTGAAAATCTAAGTATTTTAGCTAAAATGAGTTTTGCCAGAAAAGCATCAAACCGCTCTAAAACGTCGAAATATGCAATAAAATACGATTTTAGCACATTTTCTGAGCTTTTTAATGTTTCATGTATTTTCGAAAATAATATGAAATATTCTATAAAAATATTGATTTTTTTAGATTTTAATGGGATTTTTTAAAAATATGTAAATAATTAATAAATATTCAAAAATGCTATAAAACTTGATTTTATTGCATTTTTTGACGATTTAAGGCATTTTCAAGGATTTTCTGAAAAACTTAATTTTTTAGATAAAATATACCGATAAGTAAGCTTCTAAAGAAAATCATAAAATTTTGCTTACTTTTCCCATAAATTTCAATTGCAGTAGAAATTCTATTTAAAAGTGTGAAAATCTAAGTGTTTTAGGTGAAAATGAGTTTTGCCAGAAAAGCACTCAAACCGCTCTAAAACGTCGAAATAGCAATAAAATACTGATTTTAGCACATTTTCTGAGCTTTTAATGTTTCATGTATTTTTCGAAAATAATATGAAATATTCTATAAAATATTGATTTTTATAGATTTTTAATGGGATTTTTAAAAATATGTAAATAATTATAAATATTCAAAATGCTATAAAACTTATTTTATTGCATTTTTGACGATTTAAGGCATTTCAAGGATTTTCTGAAAATATTTTTGATATAAATATACCTATAAGTAACTTCCTAAAAGAAAATCATAAAATTTTGCTTACTTTTCCATAAATTTCAATTGCAGTGAAATTTATTTAAAGTGTGAAAATCTAAGTATTTTAGCTGAAAATGAGTTTGCAGAAAGCACTCAAACCGCTCTAAAACGTCGAAATATGCAATAAAATACGATTTTAGCATTTTCTGGCTTTTTAATGTTTCATGTATTTTCGAAAATAATAGAAATATTCTATAAAAATATTTATTTTTATAGATTTTTAATGGGATTTTTAAAAATATGTAAATAATTAATAAATATTCAAAATGCTTAAAACTTGATTTTATTGCATTTGTTGACGATTTAAGGCATTTTCAAGGATTTTCTGAAAAATTAATTTTTTAGATAAAATATACCGATAAGTAAGCTTCCTAAAAGAAAATCATAAAATTTTGCTTACTTTTCCATAAATTTCAATTGCAGTGAAATTCTATTTAAAAGTGTGAAAATCTAAGTATTTAGTGAAAAATGAGTTTTGCCAGAAAAGCACTCAAACCGCTCTAAAACGTCGAAATATGCAATAAAATCGATTTTAGCACATTTTTCTGAGCTTTTAATGTTTCATGTATTTTTCGAAAATAATATGAAATATTCTATAAAAATATTGATTTTATAGATTTTTAATGGATTTTAAAAATAAAATAATAATAAATATTCAAAAATGCTATAAAACTTGATTTTATTGCATTTTTTGACGATTTAAGGCATTTTCAAGGATTTTCTAAAAACGATTTTTTTTAGATAAAATATACCTATAAGTAAGCTTCCTAAAAGAAAATCATAAAATTTTGCTTACTTTTCCCATAAATTTCAATTACATAGAAATTCTATTTAAAAGTGTGAAAATTAAGTATTTTAGCTAAAAAATGAGTTTTCCGAAAAGCACTCAAACCGCTCTAAAACGTCGAAATATGCAATAAAATACGATTTAGCACATTTTCTGAGCTTTTTAATGTTTCATATATATTTCGAAAATAATATGAAATATTCTATAAAAATATTGATTTTTATAGATTTTTAATGGGATTTTTTTTAAAATATGTAAATAATTAATAAATATTCAAAAAGCTTTAAAACTTGATTTTTGCATTTTTGACGATTTTAGGCATTTTTAGGATTTTCTGAAAAATTAATTTTTAGATAAAATATACCGATAAGTAAGCTTCTAAGAAAATCAAAAATTTTGCTTACTTTTCCCATAAATTTCAATTGCAGTAGAAATTCTATTTAAAAGTGTGAAAATCTAAGTGTTTTAGGTGAAAAATGAGTTTTAGAAAAGCACTCAAACCGCTCTAAACGTGGAAATATGCAATAAAATGCGATTTTAGCACATTTTCTGGGCTTTTAATGTTTCATGTATTTTTCGAAAATAATGAAATATTCTATAAAAATATTGATTTTTATAGATTTTTAATGGGATTTTTTAAAAATATATAAATAATTAATAAATATTCAAAAATGCTATAAAACTTATTTTATTGCATTTTTGACGATTTAAGGCATTTTCAAGGGTTTTCTGAAAAACTATTTTTAGATAAATATACCTATAAGTAAAACTTCCTAAAAGAAAATTATAAAATTTTGCTTACTTTTCCCATAAATTTCAATTACAGTAGAAATTCTATTTAAAAGTGTGAAAATCTAAGTATTTTAGCTAAAAAATGAGTTTTGCCAGAAAAACACTCAAACCGCTCTAAAACGTCGAAATATGCAATAAAATAGATTTTAGACATTTTCTGAGCTTTTAATGTTTCATGTATTTTCGAAAATAATATGAAATATTCTATAAAAATATTGATTTTTATAGATTTTAATGGGATTTTTAAAAATATGTAAATAATTAATAAATATTCAAAAATGCTAAAACTTGATTTTATTGCATTTTGACGATTTAAGGCATTTTCAAAGTTTTCTGAAAAATTATTTTTAGATAAAATATACCTATAAGTAAGCTTCCTAAAAAAATCATAAAATTTTGCTTACTTTTCCCATAATTTCAATTGCAGTAGAAATTCTATTTAAAGTGTGAAAATCTAAGTGTTTAGCTAAAAATGAGTTTTGCCAGAAAAGCACTCAAACCGCTCTAAAACGTCGGGAAAAATGCAATAAAATACGATTTTAGACATTTTTCGAACTTTTAATGTTTCATGTATTTTTCGAAAAAATATGAAATATTCTATAAAAATATTGATTTTATAGATTTTTAATGGATTTTTAAAAATATGTAAATAATTAATAAATATTCAAAATGCTATAAAACTTATTTTATTGCATTTTTGACATTAAGGCATTTTCAAAGTTTTCTGAAAAATTAAATTTTTAGATAAATATACCGATAAGTAAACTTCCTAAAGAAAATCATAAAATTTTGCTTACTTTTCCCATAAATTTCATGCAGTAAATTCTATTTAAAAGTGTGAAAATGTAGTATTTTAGCTAAAAATGAGTTTTGCCAGAAAAGCACTCAAACCGCTCTAAACAGTTGAAATGCAATAAAATACGATTTTAGCACATTTTTCTGAGCTTTTTATGTTTCATGTATTTTCGAAAATAATATAAATATTCTATAAAAATATTGATTTTATAGATTTTTAATGGGTTTTTAAAAATATGTAAATAATTAATAAATATTCAAAATGCTATAAAACTTGATTTTATTGCATTTTTGACGATTTAAGGCATTTTCAAGGATTTTCTGAAAACTATTTTTTAGATAAATATACCTATAAGTAAGCTTCTAAAGAAAATCATAAAATTTGCTTACTTTCCCATAAATTTCAATTAGTAGAAATTCTATTTAAAAGTGTGAAAATCTAAGTATTTTAGCTAAAAAATGAGTTTTGCCAGAAAAGCACTCAAACCGCTCTAAAACGTCGAAAAATGCAATAAAATACGATTTTAGCACATTTTTCTGAGCTTTTTAATGTTTCATGTATTTCGAAAATAATATAAATTCTATAAAAATATTGATTTTTATAGATTTTTGTGGGATTTTTTTAAAATATGTAAATAATTAATAAATATTCAAAACTTTAAAACTTGATTTTATTGCATTTTGACGATTTAAAACATTTTCAAGGATTTTCTGAAAAATTAATTATTTAGATAAAATATGCTTCCTAAAA